>PVJO010004707.1:0-106637 GCA_004026905.1 Hystrix cristata
ATGAGATTAATAGCAATGTGTCTTTTACTGTAATGCATTTTTAAAATTTGAACATTCACTGTATTTTTTGAGCACACCTTGCATGTGCAGGTTTCTGTGTGCACATAAGTTTTCAAATCAATTGAGTAAATACCCAGGAGTGTAATTCCTGCGTTGTATGAAAACACTGTTTAGCTTTGAAAGAAACTGCCAAGCAATCTTCCAAAGGGACTGTGCCATTTTGCATTTCCACCAGCAATGCGTGAAGGTTCCTACAACTCTGAGCTTTCCCTTTAATTCAAATCATGTATTTCACAACATGAATAAAAGCTCCCAGCCCACCTTCTTTGTTGCGAAGGCATGGTTTCCATAAGAATAGGTAGTGACTAGAGCCCACTGTCCATCCCGTAGCCATAGGGCACAACTGGAGCTGCAGTAGCTGTGCAATGAGGGAAGAATGTGTAGAGAATGCCCACGGTACTTAGAATTCTCATCTCAGAGTCAAATCGTAATTCTATGGTACAGAAAAGGAACTTCATAAATGAACATTCAGGCTGAACATACATAACCTGGGTCCCACGATTTCCTTGCACAGACAGTAATTGGGACAAATTAACCAGCAGAGTTTTCAAAATATAAAAATGTGACATAGGAGAAAGAGTAAGATATGGCCTGTCTTTTCATTTGCCAACACTTAGCCACAAAGATCTCACTGAGCTTGTACTATGAGGCCAATCACTGTGCTAGGTGCTAGCATCCTAGGACTCATAGCACAAAGGAGGAAACCAAAGGGCCACAAATCAACACTATCCAGTGCAGTATGCATATAACAAAGGAACACATATTGATTTTGGAGTGAATGATACAAATCTGGTTAGTAAAAAAGAAAAAGTTAAGTGACAATTTCAACAACAACCTTGAATCCAGGAACCAGGCCAGTCAACCTGAGGGGACATAATTACTTTTTTTAGGCTCATGTTAAATTACTGCAATGATCTTTTTGTAGATGATTTGAAAGAGAGGATGAATTCTCTTGTGTTTTTGAGACTATTGTGGAGGGGAAAATGGCAGGAGGTAAAAGAAGAAGCCCAGCAGTGGAGCAGCTCTGGGCAGAGAGAGAGGCAGAGACAACATTTTTATTACAGGAGCAGCTGCACCCACACTCACCAGTTTCTAAAGCTTCCCTGTCATTTGGAGAGAAGACAGCACACATTTTAAGGACATGGTGGAATGCAAGCGATTGATGGGTCAACACGGCTGGCTGGGCTGGTGATTTTGTAATTACAAAGCAGATTTTTTAGACAGAATGGTTACCCCAACTGTGTAATTAAGAGGATCGTTAAGGAATGTTGCTGGGCTGTGCATCACCCTGGGGCTAGAGCTACCACATGGTTACAATAGAAAAATGTAGTCAGGCTTCATCATAAGGCCATTGCTAATTAATTGAAACAAATATTTGTAATAACAATTCCTATAGATGATTTATTTGCAACAGTTGAATGCTAAGAGAATCTTAATAGAGAAATCTGATCAGGGGCAAAAATAATAGAAAAAGAGGTATTAAGCCCCAGGTTAGAGGAAAATCAATGGACCAGTTGAAATTAGATGATCCTGGCGCAGGTTTAGGTGAATGCAACTCCATCACCCTGTTTAGGACTTTATTTTGTCCAGCTTGCTCACCCTAGAATGGATAGGGTAGATTTGAGATGTTCCAGAAACTAGCAAGAGTGATTTGAGTTGGAAAATAGCACAAAAGAGGAAGGTGAAAGAAGATAAATGATTTATGCTGGGCTGTGAGTCTTCAAATTACATTCACAAAGACTTTCAAAATTATGAGTGATTTTCTTGTTTTATTTTCCCAAGAACACAAATTAGCCACTTCCATCTCTCCTGAGTACAAAGAAGAAACAGGCCTCAACTGCCAAAGGTAGAATTTAGACTAAGCACAACTTTTGATGTTTTAGATTCTGAAACAGGAGACTACATAGTTATTTGAATTAATTCTCTCCAATACTTTAGAACTGCAGAGAGGTTTTAAGTCCCAACACAAGCCTCCTTCATGTTCTGTACAAGTTTTCATTTTTCTATATATTATTGTGGACACCTTCTTTGTTGGAAATCATTATGTAGCCTTTACTAGATGAAAGAACTACTTTGGGAAAAACATGGGCCAAATTATTAACAAAGGATCCAATCTCATGTATCAGTGGTGGGGTCAGTCTAGAGCCTCTCTCTGAAGCCACTTAGGGCTTACGAATGGGTTATAGATCCTTGGAGGCTGCTCCCAAAATTAGGATACTAGAAACAATTATTTGTCTTATATGTCTGATGTAAATGCTGGGTTCCACATACAGTAGAGTTTATATAACGTGCATATAATTTCTCAGGGCTCTTGTTTGAAATGCAGATTAAATCAGAATCTCCAGGTAATAACTTCTCCAAGTAATTTGGAAAACTCTTGGCCTTAGGCAACCAAATTAGTGCATTGGACTTGATGAAATCTCCCTGGGAGCAGCATCCTAGGAGAAGATACTACAGTCTCAGGAATCAGTAGAATGGGGAATTCAATCTGTACCTATCCAGCCAGCCAGGTTGTCACAGCGTGGATAAAGAACGGCAAAGACCTGCAGAAATGGCCCTAGATATTTCCTGCGCATCACAACATCTCACTGAGTGAGGATGGAGGTTCTGTGAGACACTGGCGCATTTATCATTCTCAGGGCCTAATTATGAATCACTTCATTCCAACCATCCTTTTCCTTCTGCAGCCCTCCTGGTGAAGCAGGAAGGCTTGCAAGCGATACTCTCAGTCCTCCAAAAGCTGTACTCTGCCACTAAAGTATGAAAATCCACCGAACACATCCAACACCTTCCTGGTGTGTGAGTGCTAGTCAATGTTCTGTATTTAATGGTAATGTATGTAATGCCTTGGAGCATAACAGTGGGAAGAAAAAACCCATCACATACTTTTCTACTGTAAATTTGTACTTTAGCTTTACAGTAGCCAGCTGAGTGTCTCTGTAGCCATACCTGGTGGGATACAGGAAGATACACAAAATCTTTGTGTTTACTCACTTGGTAAGACAAAAATGTGTTTATTATGACACCTCACAACTGAACTGAAAGCATTCGTAGGTTTGCTGTTCTGTTGGCACAGCTTTATCTTGCTAAAACACCAGGAATGTTAAAAAACTTAGGAATGTAAAAGACTTACGGCTGTGGGCTTCAGGTTTGTAGAATAACAATATCACTGAGGAGATTTGGCTTCCTTCAGAACTGCCTGATGACTAAAGCACCCACTAAGACAGAAAAAAATAAATAAATAAAACAAAAAAAGTGATATTCTGACTGCTATCTGCTCATTGGTTGAAGAATGTGTGGGTAATTGTCAAGAAATTCACACACCATCTGAATACATGACTATTGATGAAGACCTAGCAGCATTTCGTGGCTGCTGTAGCTTTAGACTGTAGTTGCCAAAAAAAACCCTTCAAACTATAGCAGAAAAATGTATGCCCTTGTAGACATGAAGACATTATGCTTTCAGTTTAGGAGTTTATCCTGGAACTCAGCCACCAGGACCTTATTTGTATAGTAATAAAATGAATCATGTCGTAGAAAGACTTGTTCCTCCCATCTCATAAACTAATTGGAATGTGACATTTGGCAACTGGTTTACCAGTTTCCAACTGATATTACATTTGCTAACAGAGCACAAGTTGACCGGCGTAGGAACTGTACGCGAGGACAAAGCTGAATTCAAAATTAAATGTTTGCAATTTCAAAACAGAGAATTGTATAGTACAATCTTTGGATTTCAGAAATAACAATAAGGAGGGAGAAGGGGGTGGAGGGAGAGGAGGGGAGTGGGAAAAAAAGAAGCAACAAGATACATCACGTACGGGTACATTGATGAATGTTATCACTATGTGAATCTAAAATGTACCATTAAAATAAAATAAATTAAATAAAAAGAAAGATATAACATTGGCCTCATATATGGCAAAGAAAAACAAACTGGTACTGCTGATGTCAACATTGCACCGTGATGGCAATACTGACAAGGAAACCACCACAAAACTGAAAGCCTGAGATGGTAACTTTCTACAACAAAACCAAAGCGAAATAGATGTCGTTGTTGAATTATGCAGCAGCTATGATGCCACTCAAAACACAAAGTGTTGGTCAACGGTTGTGTTTTACTCGATCCTAAACATGTGTGAGATACATAGTTGAATAGTTTATAAAGAAAATAACAAGTGCACAAGAAAACTATACGCACAAAAAAAATTGTGGCGCACACTGGTGGGCTGACAGGTGAGGAGGCAGACCTAACATCACAAAGACCCACTACAGCAACAAGAAAAACAAAGAAGTGTCAACTGTGCCCTGCAAAAAGGAACAGGAAAACAGAACATACATGCTAAGTGAGACGTGTGCATGGAACATGCAGTTGTCATGTGTGAAGATGGCCTTAGGTGTGATAATTGAAGTAAAAATTATTGCTATAGAGTTCTATTGGTATTTTCATTGTAGTTCATATAGGAATTTATTTCTGTTGTTATTTTTTCGACTTTGTACACCAAAAAACAGTTGATGTTGAAAATTTTGATCCTTTTTTATAAACACTCAAAAATATAAAAAATTCAATATTTTATTTTTTGATATTTTTTCCTGCTAAGTATTCATTAATATAATAAAATGAATAAAATCAAAATTAATAATTCATCAACTGAAATATTATAAATAACAAATGACAGTATTATATTCCCATGATTATGTTCCCATTAGAGTTATGCCCAAGGATTTAAACAAAGATGTATGTGTTACAACACGAAAAATTCACATGAACTTTTAAAAACAAATTAGAGATGTAAAAGTAATTTCTCCCCTAACCAAGTTCTGGCAGAAGTTCCAGCATTTGAGGGATGTGAATCATTCTCCTCTCTCCAAGAAGAATATAAGTAGCAGTTCACATAGGACTTTCTTCAACCATGACAATATTTTATACAGAGAGATGCATTAGTGAGTGCTTAAAAATGTGACTGAGGAACTGAATTTTTAATTGCATTCAACTTTAAATAATTTAAATGTAAATAGTTACATATGGCTACTACATTGGACAGGTTTACAGAAAAAGTTTAGTCTCAATTTCTTTTTTTTTAGTCCCAATTTCTATTGATAAAAGTATTTGAAAATAAAAGGCTAATTTAGGAAATGGAGTAGAGCACAAAGTCACTGTAGCGTTTTTTTCTCTGTCAGTCACCTCTAACTTCTGCTCCCAACCTTATACTCATCCCAAAACCCTTTCTCCAATCTGTAGAAAGAATGTGCATTGGGTAGAAAGACAATGAGGGCGCTATGTTTTGATCGTGGTTTGTCCCCCAAGGGTGCACGTGTTGGAGGTTTGTCTTCAGTATACTGGTGTTGAGGTGGTGAGCACTCTAAAACATGGCACCTAGTGGGAGGTCCCCAGATCACTGGGGGGCCTGCCCTTGGAAGAGATTAAAGTGTGGGATCTCTTAGTTAGTTCTTGAGGGAGGGTTGTTACAAAAGAACACAGTTGGGTACTGCTCACTCTCTTCGGCTACCTGTCTGGTGATGGGATCTCCTGCTGTCGCATCTACTACCCCTTGGTATCATCTTTTATGAGATGATGTAGCTAAGGGTACCCTCACCAAAGCCAGAACTATGCTATTTGGATTTTCATCCTCTAAAACTGTGAGCTAAGTAAACCTCATTTCTTTATAAGTACCCAGCCTCAAGTATTTTATTATATTAATAGAAAATGAACCAGTAACAACCTACGTCTGTGGAAAACCAAAGAGTGAAGAACAAATATAAGAAAGCCTGGCAACCCATTCTGGGTGTTTGGGGCCCCACAACAAGGCCTTAGGAATTCTGGAGGTAGTCATTTTCAAGTCCAACTCAGAGAGGTAAACTGAGACTCACAAATGAAAATATTTATCTTCCCAGTGACTTGGTGAGTGAAACAAGAGTGTCACTCTCCATCTGCAGGTATTGTGAGTTAGTTTCTGTAATGAACCTGTGTCCTTCTCAGGGGAAGATGATGGATTGTTCTCTGGCCTGAAAGTTGCTAAGATTTGAAAGCAAGACAAAATCCTTGAAATTTACCTATACGCATCATATGATTTACAAATTCCCCTCTGACCTAGTAATTCCTGTGATAGTAATTTATCCAAAGCAATTCACAGGGAAATATGAATGATGTTATATTAAGTACAAAAAAGGGCACGAAATTACATATATTGTATGCATACAAATGTGTGTGCATAACTTCAAGAGTTTTTTTTTTTAAAAATGCGTGTTTACGCCCATTACATGGAAAGGAAATACACAGTAATTATCTTTGAGTGGTAGGGTTGTCAATTCTTTTAGTTTTCTGCTTTATATTTTAAGTATTTTTCAGCTACTCTTTAATAAACATCACTTCTACAATTGAGAAAACCAGTGATTTATAAACACCAACACCTCATTTATCAAGAATCACCGAATACCTTGTGTTTGATGAGACCCCACAACATCCTCTGCACTGTTGTGGACGTATATTGACATGCTCTGGTCCTACCTTCAGGGAGTGAAAAGAGCATGAATTTTTAAATACCCCATTCATTTTTTGTGTACGTTTTCTCTGAAGAGGGCCCGGCATGGAGGAAAGCCAATGCCAATGAGCAATAAATGGATAGCTTGGCTGGGGTGGTCTTTGAGGAAGAATGGGTTAGGGATCTCTTCAAACGACCAGCAACCAAGATTGCTCTTGATATCTGTAGTCAGAATGTGCAGCCTCATAGATGCCTGGTGAAGAAAGAGGTGCCTTTTTCTAACTTATAAACAAATCATTTCTAAGCTAACAATAAGGCTCTTCAGTGTCCGCAACACAATCATATTCAGAGTGAAATACAAAGTTGGCAGACACATGCAGAAGCTGTATAGGAAGTCACTTTCACAAGGACCTGACGAAATACAGGCAAATGCCAAGATCTCAGACGTGCCTAATTCCTAACCACAGACATGCAATTCCAAGCTCATCTTTCTCTGAGGTGGCTTTAGGTTGAAGCTGATGGGCTTTGTTTTTTGAAGCAATTGCTGATAGAATTGGGCTTTTGAATGCAGTTGCTGATAGAATGCAGCTTAGAACTAAGCAGTGGTTTCTAAGGTGTTGAGAGAGCCCATTACCTAAGTGAGCCAGCTCCCCCTAGGCAGCTGACAGATGCAGGATTGGAGGAGAGCAGGGCATTCTGTTGTGATGTGCTGCTCCCGCTGAGAAGACGCCGCTTTGCAGGCAGGACACGTAGTATTGCATTACACATCTCCCAGCTTGCCACATCCTGTTATGTTGCATCCCATCAGCCTAAACCATGATGGAGGCGAATACAACGTGGGGTGACACGTAGCACTTTGTAATGCATCGTAGCATTTAAATCTACATTGGCCAAGTTGCACACACTGGCTTGGACACTAGATGCTCGTTATTTAGAGAATGTGATCTAATGTGCAAGAACTGCTGGCTGAGGGCATAAAATGCGTCAAGGGACAGGAGTGGTGTCATACTCTGAGAGCTGAAGTTCATCCACTGCACTCACTGAGTTATCAGTCTGTCACTGGAAAACTCCACAAGTACCGGGTTCTTAAGAGAAAGGATCTGACGAATGAAAATATTCCAAATCTGAAGAAAGAGGATAAGGCCTTCAGTGCACTGTGGGAAGCTCTTCAAATCTCGATGCTGATGGATATCAAAGGTAAGTGATTTATGAAGTACAAGACTGGATTAATAGCTGTCGCCTCAACTCAGAATAACGCCAAATGACTTGCTTGGAGTTTAAACTTATGATCTTGTTAGCATCAGTCTTCTAACTAATAGATTTATGTACCTGAGACTTCTCAGGGGGTGCTCTAATCTTTCACCATAAATAAAGGTTTGACGGCAGAAGTCTAAATCTTCACCTTCAGTTGCTCCCTGAATGACTGGGACCCAACAGTCGCGGGAGACCTCATGCTTCCTAAACCCAACCCGCTGGGTAACAAGGCGACACCCAGCCCTCAGAGACTGAGAACTACTGGTGTCATTTTCACAGCAGCCTGGGATTCCTCACTGGTTTCTTTTAAAAGGGGGGAACTGTTGTGAGGAGAGAGTTAAGAGCTTATGACCTGCCTTTGGACGACAAGCGCTTCCTCGTAGTATATCCTTTTGGAAAAGTCTGTGTTTTGAGGTTCTCTTGGCCCAGTCAGAAACCAAGGAGAACATGTGAGAAGAGAGGGCAGGACTATACTTCTTGGGAGACTTTTTGCTGAAGTACAATTGGAACTCTCCAGTGGATAAATGGCATATCCAATCACTGGGGCTAGCACGTCCAAGGCCACGGCAGTGTCAGGGACACTTTAGCTTTCCTACTCCACTGGTCTTCCTCGAAAGGCTAAATTAATTCCTACCTTACTTTCTAGCCAGCAGTATTTGGTTGGCAGTAACAGAAACCTACTCACTAAAAGTAGCTCAAGTAAGAAAGTGCAGCTAGACCTGGCCAGACTCACAGCTGGAAAGCACCTGAGTCAAATCAGCTCCTCTCTGCCCTCGCTTGGTCCCTTGCTCTCTCAGGAACCACATGGCCACTCACCTTCACTGTGCAGTGTGAGCCTCCCACCCCCACCCCATGCCTCTCCATGTGCATATGGAGTAATATGGCTACCTCAGCCCATTTTAATCCTTCTCAGATGAAGTGACTGGCTGATAAAACACTACTAGCATCTCGCAGCTCCAGCACAAGTTCCCAGAAGACTTAGGTTGTGTCTACCTAAGTCCAGTCAGTATTGTTCCTCTGTAGTCCATTCAGGGTAGCCTCGATGACAAGGCCCAGCAGTACACACACAGCTACCTTCATCCATTCCTGTGATTATGCAAGGAGCTCAAGAAGGGAGACTGGCAGCTAGATATGCCTCTGGAAAGGCATATTTCTCACTCCTGTTTCTCCCCGCTCTGATTACATTCTCCATCTCCTCTTCCAACCCAAATTTCACACAAATCATAGTATAATAATTTGTATGAACAGGCTTGGGAGTCCAAAAGACTTGCTTTCAAATACTGGCCCAATAATCACCCTCTATTATCTTAAGACGAATAATCCTCAATTTCTTCCTAAGAATAGTAGAAATAGCATCTGTCCCAAGGGGGTGATTTTTGGAAGAATGACTCATTTTGGAAAGAGTCACCTGAATTCAGAACTTCTTCTTCACTTTCCATTTACTCTATATTCAATTATTTCTGACTTCTGCCTCTGCCATTCTCTTGAAATATTTTCATTACGGTCAACTTTGACTTCTGTGTTGCTAATATTTGTCCTAATCATGTACATCCTCTTTTTAGTATTGACATTGTTGACTGATCTTGTCTGCTTGAAAATGCCCTTTCTAAACTTCTATACTTCTCTAATAATATATTTATTCTGTTTTTATAAATCTATGTTAGTTTCTTTAAAGTTATCTTAACATATAAAAGAACAAAAGTAATCATTTGTATCATTACCAAAAATTAGCTCCCATCGACGTGTTTGTCTTTTTTATTCTTTTCTTTATAAAAAGTGTTCCAAAAAACAAAAAGTACTCCATCATTTTGTACATATTTTTACTTGCTCATGATATAAATTCGATTAACATAGAGATTCTTCCTTCCTTTGAATTTTTTATTAAGAATGATGGAGCACAACAAAAACTTTGCTATCCAAAGCATCTTTTCAAAATGCAGGCATGGATCTGCAAAAATAATAACAAATACATATTTAAATGGGTTTATATTATAGATCCTATTTTAAATTGAAATAATTAACTCAATTTCACCTTATCTTAATACATGTGAAACAGAAGAATTGTTGAACTTCTAATAAACATTTCATTTACTACGACAGGAACAATTTCTAAAAGATCTCTTTAAAATCAAAAAGAGTTTATGAAAAATATTAGAAAAGTAGAATCATTACGCTTCTATTCTAGGCATTGGCACTCTCGCAGTTCTGTCAATCTTCCTTCCCCTATCTCTTGATTTATATTAGTTGCATTATTGTTTTTATATTGCTTACATTTATAACTTTCCGCTTAATATCTGTCTATATAACTTCCATGGTTACATGGAAGCCCAACTGGGTTTTACTTTTGGCTGTATATTTTATGCTCACTATGAGTCCTTTTACCATGAAGGTCCATTCCTGAGTTCTTTATTTTAATTTACCTCAATGTGGCATTTTGTTTCCTGTGGTTTTTTTCAGAAGTATTCATTGATCTATATTCTTTGAGTTAGTTTGTTAGTTTGCTGAAAAGGGCTGTCTGAGGCTTTCCACTTGAAAGTTTATTGGATAACGTCTCGTTCATGGGTCACACATTCTCTTACAACTTTGATGATGTTCCTCTTTTGTCTTCTAGCACTGTAAGCCCTTGTGAGAAAGTGTAGGACCAACCTTATCTACTGTTACTGACTGTGTGACCTTGAATCGTTACTTTATCTGTGGTCTGGGCTGAGATCATGCATATAGAGTGCCTGGCAAAGAACCACTATGGGTCTACAAATTACAGTCTGAAGGCTAAATTCAGCCTACAAACTGTTTTTGTAAATAAAGTTTTATTGGCATACAGTTGTGCTTGTTCATTTACACATTATCTACAGCTGCTTTCCTGCTTCAATGGTAGTGTCAAATATTGGTGACAGAGGCCAATATTTGACACTACCAATGTGGTCTGCCCGTCCTGAAATATTTACTATCTGTCCCTTTACATAAAACATTTACCAACTTAACCCCCAACATACACACTCACTCAGTCCTATAACATCAGAAAAACTGGCTATTGAAAGCGATCTTACACTTCACTTTCTAGTATAACACTTTGTTTTCTGCAGAAGCAGTTTCTATAACACATCTAGACATGTGCCCCACTAACCTTAACCACCTCCAAAGAAAGGTAGTTCACATGTGTTCCATAACTTAGATGGCATTACCTTTCAAAGATAAGCTCACATATACGTCCAGAGGCCCTCTCACAATCAAAGCAGAATGACGCTTCAATTTCAAATGATCACATTCAGAAACTTGCCCTGTTACCTTTACATAGCAAGATGGACTATGCCCAGTTGCAAATAACCAATCAATAACAACTATATATGTCTGTGGCACTTGGAAATTGGGATGAGAGGGAGGAAAAGTGACATTAGAAAATGAAATGTTAACTCTACTAAAGATAATTTTGAAATGGTCTGTATTTTGAAAGAACTTTGCTGCTGCTGCTGCTGCTATTACTTTGAAATGCACTTGAGAACTCATTCAGTCCTTCCTCTTGGGGAATGGGCAGTTTTCTGCATCAGGAATATCTGTAGAGATCATTTCTGGCTTTGTGAATTGCCATCTACATTCACTATCTCTCATGTACCAATTTGTGGGAAATGATGAGGGTGGAGAGATAGGAGAAAGGATTAATAGTCTGCTTTCCAGTGACTGGGAATGTTGAGAATAGATATTTAGCAAACGGTGAGATAAGGAATCTCTATGTCCTCTGTGAATTTCTACCTGGAAGATATTATCAATATATCAGCCTTTCAGATATCCACTTGCCTTAGGTCAGTAAAAATTAGAGGTAGACTTTTACTTACCTCTGTGTTACCTACTCCTTGCAATCTGAAGTATTGGTAGTCTAGTTAACACAAAATACATTTTGGGGTAGGTGCATATTTGTGATTTACATTAAAGGCTGAAATACAGCTTGTTACATTTCCTCTTCCATGAACAACAGAGTAAGCAGCTATGAACTTTCTAAGAAATATTACAAACTTAGTATCAGCAGACCTAGAATGTGTGGCCTTGGGCAAGTTTCTTAACTTGTTCTTAGCTTCCTGATCTTTAAGATGGAGAAATAATAATAAATACTAACCTTTGTCAAGCACTGACTATATGTAGTTATAAATGCTTTTCATGGGTTATCTTATTCAATTCTTACAACAGTCTAAGATGCATTCTATTATTATTATCTTTGGATAAGGAAACTGAGGACTAGAGAAGTTCAAGCCATTATCAAGACACAAACCTGGCAGTGTGGCTCCAAAGATTGTTCTGATTAATAGTAAGCAAATCACTTAAGGGTTTTGTATATAGTAATGATGCAACAAATGCAAGTTGTCTATAATAATTATGATGATCATAATGAAGAAAAATAGTAAAACAAAAACCAAACAAGCTGTATGTTTATAATCCCTGAAATGGATTCTGGCATCAAGCAAACTATTTTCCTACCGGAGAGGGATTTTCTTTACCAGAGTTTAGATCTAACTTGGGACAAAGACTACATTGCTGGTAGAGTTCAAAGTAAACAAGTGTCTGTGTTCACCCTTTGTCTTCTGCCAGAGCCTCAGAATTAAGGATAGGCTCATGCACATGGAGCCTGCTGGGTAGAAATGAAGAATTATTACTTTTAGTTGAGAAAGTCTTGGAAAGGGGGCCTATTTAGGTTTATGGCTATCACTGATAAATTGTGGGAGAGTCCTCCCCATTAAGACTCTGGTCCTGGGTTTCTGTCTGTGCCCTACCATCAAATGTAAAAAGGATCTTGATAGATAAACCAGAACCTATGAGCTCAAGAAGGTGATGCAGACATCAAGCACATGGGGGTGCTGTTAAAGAGAAGAGGTAGAATTTAGGCAATGACAATGAAAATTGGAATGGGGTCACAGGGTCAAAGGAATGAGCCACATTTCTAAGGAGTGGACAAAGACCAAAGGAGCTGAAACCAGGAACTCCAGCAGATATTTGTATACTCGAGTTCATAGCAGTATTATTCACAATAGTCCAAAGGTGGGAGCTACCCGTGTCCATCCACAGATGAATAGATAAAATGTGGTGTAAACATACAATGGGATATTCAGTCCTAAAAAGAATGAAGTTGTAACACATGCTACAATATGAACAAACCTTGTGAAGATTACACTATGTGAAATCAGCCAGATTCAAAAGGACAAATACTATGTTATACCACTTATAAGAGACACATAGAGTAGTCAAAATTATGGAGATGGAAAGTAGGATGGCGGTTGCCAGAGGCTAAGGGAGAGGTAAATGGGGAGTTATTACTTAACTGGTACATAATATCGGTTTGTGAGGATGAAATAGTTCTGATGTGGATGGCAGTGTTGGTACTACAACAATGTGAATATACCAATTGTCACTGAGCTAGCTACTTAAAAGTGATTAAAATGGTAACTTTTATGTTATGTGTATCTTACCAAAATAAAAATAACAAAAAAAAATTTTAAAGCTCACAAATAAGAGTGCTCAAATACAGGGGTGCCTCAGTTCACGCACGAACTTGATTCTTTCCACAATTCTGATCAGAAATTGAGTTGGACAAGAATCAAATCAAATTCAATGGTTAGGTTCAATGTTGACTTTATGGGGAAATTTGATTCAGTTCTTGTCCTGTTTGGTTTGCGACCAAAATCTTGGAGAGAAGTGAGTTCTCTCCCGGCACAGACAGAAATGCAGGACTGGAGTCTAGAAGTGAACTAAGACCCCACTCTATGAATGAAATGGTTTAATTATAGCAGTTGTGTTCTCATGTGCACCTATTACCTGTACATAACTTTCTGTTTATGTTCAGTAGTAGAGGCTGGGTGAGGAAGGGACTGGTTACTTCAGCTTTCCCAACTGAGGCAACCCGTTCTTCAGAAACGGGGCCCATCATTTATTCCAACAAGCTGCCACAAAGTGTGGGCAGTTCTGCCCTCCAGCCAAGTAGTCACTCTCCACTAAGGCCACGGAGCCCCACAGAGACCTGATGGAGGGTGTCATTACTAGGATTCTTGGTAACTGGAGCAGGCAAGATTAGATGAGGAGCGAAGTTGGTCCACGGAGATCTGCTGAGGTGCAGAAGAAGCAGCTGTGCTGCTAGGTTGTATCAGGGCACAAGTGCCTTCTTATATACACAGAAGTAAAGTTGTCAGAATCGTGAAAGTTGCGCAGAACCTTCTAGAAGCCTAACCACGAGGCTGTCATCGACTCTGGCAAACTCCCTAGTGATGCAAATCAGGGTATTGTGGGACAATACTCTCCCTACATTTAAACAGATAATTAAGAAATAAGAACATATTTTTCCAATATAAATTGATAGATGCTGGCTGGTAATGTTAGCATCAGGAATAAATTGAGCAGTAATCTGCAAAGGATTTTATTGCTATTATAAAAATAAAGATCTGTCTCCACAACCAATCAATTCAGCAGATATATACCAACAATCAAATTGTTAAAAATGACTTCTATAAATTACCCAGTGTTCCGTCTAATGGTGCCAGAAGCAGCTGTGATACAATTTAGGGCTGATATAACCATACGTCGAGAGTGCTTTTTCATCCTGATGTTTTTCGTTCCCTTCAAAGCAGTTGTAGGAGAGCCCACAGCTTTGTTTAGTGCACCCATGTGAAAACAAAGTGCATTTCGCTCCATGGGTTAGAAAAGTCGTTTTGGCAGAAATACTCAGGAATATATGCATTTAATATGGGAAGAATAATTCAATTTTCTTTCTATTATTTCAGCTACAAGGTTGCAATATCCTTAATTCTTCATTAAGCCCTCTGGCTTCCAAGGAAGTTGCCATTCTTTATGAGCTCCCATACTTCTTCCAATTGAACGTGGAAAAGACCCACAAAGGGACAGTTATAATCATGTATTTTTCAGTCTTTTCTAACAGCCATTTCAACAGAATCAGAAAGATTTAGTACCTTCTTTTGATACCTGTAACACTTGAAGATTCGGTCTGTCCATACTTTGATTTTTCTTACTGTCTAATCACCTCACCATGCCAGAATCTGCTGGTGGCCCTCTTTTTTTCTTTTGCATATTCATGTTCTCTGAAAAAGCAGTTAAATGCTGGCTGAACTGAAAGCAATTTTCCCAGCGGGAGCCCTGACACAATAGGAATCCATCTTTAATATAACAGTTCCGATCTTAGTTTTTATGCTGAGATTTGTATAGTAAGCTTAGAAGGTGCCCAAGCTGAGACACAGTTTACTCCAGATACAATTAACAATGAGAGCAAAAACATAAACGGTAGCTGTTGGAACCCCACTGACTGTTAAATTTTTTCCTTAGAACACAGGATACTGTGGGATGCATCAAGACAAAAACATATGGTTCCTTCCCTCAATTCATAATATAGTGAGGAGATGGCTAAAAATTTGAATGAGTTGAGAATAACTAAGGAGATATAAACTAGAATAAGTCTCACAGAATAACTCTTTGAAGAAAGAGCTCCTGTTTCTCAAGATGGAAGTAGACTCTATACAGACACTATGAAAAGTACAAAGGAAGCCATCGCTTGTCGTGAGTTCAGGGATCTAACAATCTAGCTGAGGAAGATTGAGGGGCCAGGAGTCGGGAACAGGTTTAGAGGAGCACGAGTGGAACCTACTCATTTTGATGTAGAAATATAAGAATGATGCCCGCCATCAACTAATATCTGAGTTTGAAACTCAAGGGTAGATAGAGATTTAGAGATCCTTTCTTAATTACTGTCCATATATAGTAGAATTTCCTACAAGTCCTGTTTTTGACTCTCAAAAATATTAATTTTCCCCCAAGAGACATTCATTCAGAAATGCTAAGTAAAAACTCCCCATTTTTATATTTGAATTATTGAAAATCTTGATAAGTTCTAATTGAGATAACTTTGCACTTGAGATTATCTAGGTATATACTTCCAAACTCTCTCTCCATCCTTCACCAACCTAATTTGTGCCCCAGCCGATGAGCTCTGTGGACAGCATCATCTTGCCCTCGGACTGCTAAACACTCTGACTGAGGAGAGTCACAGGTAAGAGAAAAGGGACAGGAGGAGAGTGAGGTCGAGCTGTGTGTTTGTCGTGGCTCCCCCTCTCTCTGGTCATAATGAACTGGCTGCTCCTCTCTGAATAGCTACTTGCAGTAACCATTCCTCCTGCTTGCCAGTCTGGCCAGGGTGGTGAGAGCTCCTGGCTCTTGTTAGTCTGTGGGGTATGGCACCATTCCACAACCTCCCCCCACAAACGTTCATAAACAGTGCCTTTACCATCTTCATCAACTTCTCACTTTATTAAATTCTTCTCAACTATCTAGTTTGAATATACAGCATCTTTTCTGACTTGATAATCTTCTGCAAATATTGAATGATCAATCAACTAACTGAATGACTAATACTATCCAGTCTTGGCTGTAATAATATCTTCCTTTAAAAGGTTCTAAAAAATAAAAATACAAAGTTCTACAACTTAGCAAATGACATTTGGGCTGATTTCTTTTCAAGAAAACAAGTGCTTAAAATATTTTTCCCTATTGCAAATATTCATCAGATGGCAAATGGTTAGCACGTTAGGATTAATCTCTGTATATGATACAGAAAAAATAAGGGGGAGAGTTTTAGAGGTATGAGCACAGCATTATCCCTAAGACATATTAAGTGAAAACAGAAAATCAAGTAACAGAAAAATAGTCTCAGTATAATTCCATCTATGAAAATGTTAAACAAAATAAAAACTGTTCATTTCATACAAACTCCTATGAACTCATTCTTCTTCAAATTCTAGTCCTAAACATTTTATTTACCTCATCTGCTACCAAATTCCATCCTCAACTTTATACTTCAGGTATTCTATACAGTAGCTAAGTTAGAGTAAGCACTCAATGATTGTTGAATGAGTAAATTTCTATCTTTAATTATATCTTGTACTTTCAAGATTTCATCATAGCCTTTGCTCATATTGTTCTATCAGCTTGCTATACTGTTAAATGTTCTCTCACTAACTATAAGTTAGTTAGTCCTCCATTGTCTACTTTACATGTTCCTTATCTGTGACATCTTTATAAGCTCAAGCTAGAATTTCCTGGCCGTCCTCTGCCTTTTTATAGCAATTTGTAACTTCACCTGAGCACTTAGGACACCTTGCTTTGTATTTGGAGCCAGTTTCTCCTACAAGATGCTAAGATCCTTGAGGAAGCTTTGGTAATTTTGTACTCCTGACACACAGCACAGCATCTCTCACATCATAGGCACTCCATAAATAGTTGGCATATTGCCTTGAATTAGATCTAATTGATTGCCAGGGTCTGGTAGATCAGCTCTTGATGCTTACCATAATAGATCATTACCTGAATATCTCCCAAACAAAATAAATTGATTAATTTAATTATGAAATTGAATGTCATCATATTTTAAATAATTTGCTTTAAAACTTCAGGCAATTTAAATATAAGAAGAAAAGCACATGGAGAGTGTGAAGAGCCCAAGTAAGACCAGTTTTCCTTATTGGATGTCAAAGTCGAGAGAGAGAAGGTAAAGGCCAGAGATGTGTAGCCCAGCCAGTGTGGGCATGGGCAAGAGAAGAACGACTGGCACACAGTTGAGTAACCTCCTCTCCAGAGAAACAAGCATCTTCCTGTCTACTTTAGCAGCAGTCACCTGCCATGGATCTCCCAATGAATTGGAAGCTGCCTCCACACAGACCTATAATCCACAGCTTATAAGTAATTCTCAGATCTAATTTATTAAAAACTCATTTATTTTCAACATACCAGATTTCTGATTAATTCCCAGCACCATGGGTTATTTAATGCGGTGGGTTTTGTTGTCATTTCTGATTTCCCAAAGTGCTTGATTGATAGAAGCTATTGTGGGCTTAGTCTGTCAGTGTATTGTTCCCTTGTCAAGTGACAACAAAAAACCTTATTGATGAAATTGCTGGATGTCTCTTAAATAAGGTAGAAATACAGTGTGGCACTGGAGACCCACAGGTGTTAGGCATTCACTAGGGAAACTAAAAATCATGCCTAGAAATTGAAATGTAATGCAGATATCCCTGTCTCTAGTCCATGGAGAACAGTCTGGCAGAGTACGTGGTCAGATTTGCTCATCTGTTGTCAAGGAGAAAAGTTTATTTCCATTTGCTTTGGTACGAAGGTGATAAAGTGAGCTCTGAAGTAGATTCAGAACTATACATCACCTTGAAGTGAAACCAAGCTTATAATTTACTTGTTTTAAAATTCTTCAGAACATTAAAGATTCATTTAAATCCTTAGAAGACAGAATATAATCATTAAGTCTCAAAAAAAGTAAGAGTGCTGTGATGTTTGTGCAGTTAATGTGCTGTGCTGAACTGAAACCCTTCTTCATTCCCTTCACCTTTCTTGTGGGCTGAGGTTACCTCCTTAACACAGCCACATATATAAACTGTTTACAGACACGAATTAGGTAGAAAAGTCATACAAAATGTCAATAAAGGGGAAAGAAGCGGGTCTCTCACACATTAGCAAAATACTTTCACAACTAGGTATATTCAGTTTGCTGAAATGTGCCTAATCTCTCTCAATACCTCCCATCAGTGTCTTTCGTACTTAATCTCTATTCTTCTAGATAGACAAAAGTCCTCAGCGCAGAAGAGTTGGTCATTACATGGAAAGTGCAATCCCCTCACATTTCTCAAATACAGGAATAGATAACTTCCTAATCAGATCTTTCTCTTTCAAACATCTCTTCCGACGGCCCTCAGTGACTACAGCCCAGAGATTTGGATTAACTTCTGTGCCAAATTTTTTCCTTTAGCATAGTGTCTGACAGCTGGATTGTTGTGATATTTCTGAAATGTTCACTGTCAAGGAGATTACACAGCACCTTGAACAGTTTAGAGGACACATACTGCGTAAATCTAAGAACTAAGAAGCCAGGAACCTGAGAAGAAAGCATAATGCAGGGTAAGTCTCCCATCCCCTTTCTGTCACCTCTACTCTCCTCCTGGGAAGAAATTCTGAAAAAGCAAACTAGAGAAGGATGACACAAGATCCTCGGTTCTTAATGTTCATGTCACTGGGTCCATTAATGTGCATGAACAAGTCCCCTCATGTGCAATCTCAAATGCTACTGCCACTGTTAGAAGGAGAAGCCCTTTGAGATGTTTTCCAAAGAGGTGAAGGAGGATAGAAAAAAAAAAAAAGGTAAAAAGGAAATGAGGAAAATAGTAATTTTGATTTGTTTTGTTTTGTTTTTGAGGCAGGCTCTTGGTACATTGTTCAGCCTGGGCTTGAACTCACTATGTAGTCCAGGCTGGCCTTGAACTGCAGGCGGTGCTCTTGCCTCAGCCTCCCAAATGCTGGGATTATAGGTGTGAGCCACCACACCTGGCTGGAAAATAGTAATTTTAAAATTGTACTTTTAAGAAAAACTACAGCTTCAGGACACAAAATTTACTGAAGCCTTTTTCTCTTCCAGAAAACTCTCTTCAAAAAAGTTTTTTTCCTAAGGGCCTTGAAGACACTATAAATCCATAAATTGGGCTCTGGCACTGTTCTTTTCATCTGCAAATTGCCCTTCCTTCTACAGTGCTGCATCTTCAAGAAAGCAGCAGTATTAGCAGGCCAGCATATCTCAATTTTAAACACAAATAAATGGTTTTCATCCTAACATAATCCTACCAGATGAGTAACTTGACAGACAATAGGAATACACATTCTAGATCACCCATCTTGAGGACACTCCCAACACCACATAAAGACTCCCATACCCTGACTATAATGAGCTTCTCTCAAGGGCCCGCACCATACGTATTCTCTGTCACAGGATACCTTTTAAATTCTGACTAATAAACATCTGTATGCCTTTCACTGATGTGTCTCGAAAATTCTTTTTCCATGACACAGTTCAGCAAACTTACAATCTACCCCATGGGTAGGGTGAGTTGAGGTCCTTAGGTCTTCTCTGGGGGACCTCCTCAGACCACATCCAGTGAAAGAGAGGCTTATTTATCTACCAGTGGTTGCATGCAAGGATGGGTATTTACTGAATGGCTAAATTTATGATGAATGAGGTCTTATTGCCCTTTATAAAAGACAGAGTTAAAATTACACAATCTCCTTTTTCATCAACAGGACATAACGTCGGGTTACATAAACACATAACATACTTTCCTAATGAAAATTTGTATTTTAGCATTGTAGTAGTCAGTTGTGTGTCTCAGTAGCTGTGCTTGGGGGATACCAGAAGCAATCTTTGCATTTACCCACTTGTTATGATGAATAGCAAGGTATATGTATGTGTGCAAAAGTGTCAAACTGCAATTTTTACCCACATAATGCTCCGTGTAACATTTTTATATATGTTTCCCTGAGCTTCATGAGGGGGGATACACCCACACCGTTCATCTGTTATGTAAACACGTACTGTACCATAAAGGAATGTGGGTGTGGCTCACAGTAGTGGGGCCTGAGGAAAGCAGGAATCCATCTGCGTATTCACCTACTTGGCAGATGAATGGCAAGGTGTGTACAGGAGCTCTAAAGCAGCAACAGGTGAGTTTTACCCAGGAAATGCTCATTATTAAATTTCTGTGCAGTTAGCATTTGTTTCAAAAAAAGTTTTCTTTTGATTTTTCTGATAGAAGTAGCTCAGTTCAGTACCATGGCACATGGAAAACCAGATTTGTAAGTTTTGGAGGAGGTCGAAAGTGAATCAACAGATTCCTCTTTCACAGATGATGATGATGATGACTCTGACGTTGGCCATTCAAGCCAAATTTCCTGTGACGCTGAAATGGAGCAAGAATCAACTGATACAGACACCAAGAATCAACTGATACAGAATGAAGACTTCCTACACCAAGAATGAAGACTTCCTTGATTCAGATGGTGAAGAAAACAGCAACGTGAGTACATACTTGATGAGTCGAAATGGTACAAAGTTGTCACACAACCAAATGGAACAATTCCATGTTAGAATAGGTCCAAAAATACAAAGTCGATGTTGGCAATGGTGAAACCTATTAGGTGGAATACTAGCACTGCCTTTCAATGTTGGAAATTGTTTGTAACAGACAAAAAGCTACAAGATGTGAAATATACAAAAGTTGAAATACAAGTAAAAGGTTCCATAAGCACCAATAGCCATACTCAAAAATCTGTTTAATATGACACCTCACTGGCTGAACTGAAAACCTTCATAAAAATATATGCCCTGGTATATGGAAAGACATATTATACTTTCAATTTAGATATTTATCTGGAACTCAGCCACAAGGTCCTTATTTATATAGTAATAAACTGAATGATGTTGCGAACAGACTTGTTGCTCACATTGCCCAAACTAATTGAAATGTGACATACGATAATTGGTTTACCAGTTTCCAATTGGTGTTACATTTGCTAACAGAGCACAAATTGACCAGCATAGGAACTGTACTTACGAACAAAGCAGAAATTCCAAATGAAATGTTTGCAACTTCAAAACGGAAAATTGCATAGTACAATCTTTGGATTTCAGAAACATATAAAATTAGCCTCATATATGGCAAAGAAAAACAAACTGGTACTCCTGATGTCAATATCGCACCATGATGGAAACATTGACAGAGAAAGCTCAACAAAAGTGAAGCCTGAGATGGAAACTTTCTACAACAAAACCAAAGGTAGAGTAGACATTGTTGATGAATTATGCAGCAACTATGATGTCACTCGAAACACAAAGCAGTGGCCAATGGTTGTGTTTTACTTGATTCTAAACATGTGTTCCATAAATAGTTTGATAGTTTACAAAGAAAATAACAAGTGCAAAATATCACAGAGAAGTTTTCTTAGAGGATTGGGACTGGAACGCATAAGAGATCATTTACAGCAGAGGAAAAACAAAATGTTTCAGCCCAGAGAACTACACAAAATAATTGTGGAGTACACTGGTGAGCTGACAGGTGAAGAGGCAGGTCCAGCATCACAAAGACTCACTACAATAATAGGAAAACTGACAAGATGTTAACTGTGCCCTACAAAAAAAGGACAGGAAAACAAAACATACATGCTATCAGTGTAAGCGATACTTGTGCATGGAACATGCAGTTATCATGTGTGAAGACTGCTTTGGGTGCGACCGTTGAAGCAACGATTATTTCTGTGATAGACTTTTGCTTGGATTTACATCAGAGTTCACATGGGTTTTTATTTCTGATGTTATCTTTTAGGTTTTGTAAGCAAGTAAACAGCTGATGTGAAAATGTTGATGTCTATTCTAAGCACTCATTACATATTTGATATTTTATTTTATTAATATCTTATTTTCCTGCTAAGTGCACATTGTACAGTATAGTATGAAGCACCTGAGAAAAGAGGAAGACAAGAGAGGCGACAAGAATGCCCTGCCACACAGGAAAGGAAAGGTAAGTACATGTAGTGTCAGTGTAAGCGAGACATGTGTGTGGAACATCCAGTTGTGTGTGAAGACTGCCTTGGGCTTGACAATTAAAGCAAAGATTATTTGTGTTGTAGAGTTCTACTGGTATTTTCATTGAAGTTCATGTAGGAATATATTTCTGATGTTATCTTTTAGGTTTCAAAAGCACGTACACAGCTGATGTGAAAGTGTTGATGTTTATTCTAAATGCACATACATATTAAGAAGTTAATACTTTATCTTACTGATATTTTGTGTTCCTGTTAACTACACACTGTATCATATAATAGGAACCTCTTGACAAAACAGCAAGACCAGTGAGATGTCAACTATGTCCTACAAAAAGGGAAACAAAACACATGTGCTGCCAGTGTAAGTGATATATGTGTATGGAATGTGCTGTTGTCAGGTGCAAAGACTGCCTTAGGTGTGATAATTGAAGTAAAGATTATTTTTGCTGTAGAGTTCTATTGGTATTTTCACTGTAGTTCATATAGGAATTTATTTCTGTTATTTTTCAAACGTTGTAAACCAAAAAGCAGTCCATGTTGAAAATTTTGATGCTTTTTTACAAACACTCAATAAATATAAAAATTTAATACTTTTTTAAAATTTTTTTCCTGTTAAGTACTCATCGTTCAATATAATAAAAGTCATAAAATTAAAATTAATAATTCATCAATAGAAATATTCTAAAGAATAAACATGGGTATTCCACACCCACCATAATGCACCTCTAACACAAAATTATTTAAAAACTGATATATTCAGATGGTGAAGATGTGGGAAAGGGACACTTTTTTAATTTTGTTATATATAAGTTGGTGCAAAGTTTATAAAAGGTAATTTGAAAATATCCCAGAGGAAATATCTAAAGATACAGAATTCCACCAATAAAAATCAAGCAGCCTGCTGTTCCACAACTTGCAATGAAGGTAATAAGCTCAACCTTACAAATAGAATTTCCAATCAGCTCTTTAATGACTCCTTTTAAATATGAACTATCAGAGATTATTTGACATTTATGAAACATCTTTCAATATTAAAGACAGTAAAACAGAGAAAGAGAGCGAGAGAGACTAAGAAAAAACAAGATGAGGGGAGGCAGCAAAAAATTTTCCCCCAAAACTAAGTGTAATTGATATTATTAGAAATAGTGAAAATATTATCTCATTGGAAAAGGAACTAAAACCATAAAAAGAGAATCAGAGAAACAGAGTTCTTAAAAATTAAAAAAACATTAAAGCAAAAAATTTAAATAAAAATATTTTTAAATAAAAGAGTAGCAAAAAGAGTTTAGGAAATCTCCCAGCAAACATAACAAAGCAACAAGAAAATTAGAAACTATTAGAAAATGAGACATTCAAACCAAGAGATCCAACATCCGATTGATGGATACATGACAGACACCAAACAGACATGACAGGAAATCATAAAAGACATAATGCAAGAAAAGTGTAGGACATGAATTTCTAGATTGAAAGAGCCCCCGAAATGTCAGTACAAAAAATAAAAAAGACTTACACTCAAGGACATCATTGTCAAATTTCAATACCTCAGGGATAAAGACTAAAGAGTAGTAGAGTTTTTTTTACAAGTCATGTACAAAAAGATCATTGATCAGAATGGCATTGAACCTCTCAGCACCATTAATGGAAATTAAAAGATAATGGGAGACTTTCATTACAACTCTGAAAGAAAATTATATTCTACCCATCTCTAGCCAAACTGTTGTAAAATAAAGACATCTGCAGGTTTGAAGGGATCTAAAAACTTTGCCTCTCATTAATCAATCTCAGGAAGCTACTAGAAGTAGTATTCCACAAAAAGGATTAAAACAATAATAAGAAAATTTGAGGAGTAGGAAAATGGGAAACCAATATGAGAGAAGGTGATGAAGAGAATTCCTAGAATAATGGTAAAGTCCAGGTAGCCCAGACAGCAACCAGTCAAATTGGAGCAAAAGGATGGAAAATTCCAGAGGAAAGAAAGAACTGATTATCTAACGAGTTTTCAAGAAAGAGAGTAATGTAGTAAACTATTTGGTGCACCAGTAAACAAAGTTTCCAAACTTGTAAGAATATAATGTAGATACAAATGGAAATTTAAATTATGATAAAATCACACTAGGAATCTGGAGGAAAGGGCAGTGTAAAAGGCCTAAATCTTCACTAACATAATATGAAGTCTATATAAAATATCCGAATGGAGAGATTAAACGTTATCAGCATGTTTATATGATTTAGAAATACAAAGGTAAAACAAAACAAAACAAAAAACAAAATGGTTAAAGTAAAGACGTTTGCATGTGGAAAGTAAAGAAATGGTAGGGTAGGGCATTGTGACTTTTAGCTATAAGTCATTTGGTTCTATTTGATTTTATAAAATTATCAGACTGCAATAAGTTGAGTTAAGAAATAAGCACTTATTCAAAGATAATAAAGAGGTTAGATTAGGTGATCTTTAAATTTGCCCTTAGCTTTCAAAGCCACTTATTGAAAACTTCAAAGGAAAGAAAGCGCTTGAAAGGTAAAAGTATGTAACTAACATGTTAAAGGTAACTACCATGTTATTTTTTCCTGCATAGGCTTTTTCCCCCTTGATTGTTATGCTAATTCCATGTGCTTTAGACTAGGAAAAAAATGTTTGTGTGGTTAGAACTTACACCTAAACTTAGCCTCAGTTAATTTTCTGAAGAATAATTTAAAGGAACACAAACAGAATAAATAGTAATAAAAGACAACAGATTGCTGATACATGGCAGGGCATGGATAGATATTAAATGAATTAAGGGAAAGAAGCTGGAGCCACACTGTATAATGTGTTTTTCTATTTATCTGACACTCTAGAAAAGGCAAAACTACATGGAGAGAAAACAGATCAATGGTTGCCAGGGCTAGAGGTAGAGTGTGGGGCTGAATTTGAAGGAGCTCCAGGGAATTATGGAGGGTGATGGAATAAGTCTATTTCTTGATTTTGCTGAGTTTGTGCAGCTGAACATTTGTCAAACTCATAAAACTATATGCTACAAAAGATGAACTTTATTTTATGTACACTAGATTTCGGAGAAATAAAAGATACCGGCAATGGTAAAATGTTTTAGCTTCATGGCTTGTCAAATGAGATTTTAAAAATATTAATAACACCCCCTTGGCTTTTTCTTATGGACCAAGCATATCATTAACATCCCATAAGATATCTCCCGGATGTGCCTGTTAGGATAGAATAACTCAAAGTGCCAGGCAGGAGTTGTATTAACTTCATGTTCAACACAATTTTTCTCAGAACTTTCTAATAGCCATGTCTAAAACATAAAAACCATCCCTATAGTACACTGTTTGTGAAAATGGCCACAATTATTGCTGTCTCTGAGTCCGCATTACTATGCTCTGTGCCTTTACAGTTCCTTCCCCCAAGAGGAGAAGTGTACTTCTCTGCAACTGGAATCCAGCCTGACCTTGTGAATTGCATTACCAACAGAATACAGCCGGGATAACTTTGAGCCATTGTGAGAATGGGCCTCCCAGAGGCTCTGCAGTCTTCCAGTTCTCTTGGAGCCCTACCCAGCTGCCATTTGAACAAGCCTGAGCTTGCTCCTATGAGAGAAAAACGTGTGGCAAGTATAGCTTGCCAACATGTGACTGAGGCTGTCCTGGGCCAGTATATCTCTAGCTAATTCACTAGCCAACCACAGGCATATTATCAAGCTCAGGCTCACTTAGATGTCTTTGTAATACTAACAAGTTAGGTATCTTAGACTAGTGATGCATCATCATAAAAATAAAACTTCTTAAACTTTCATAAAATAGCACATTACATTTTGAAAAAAAATTTACTTACCTATTCTATGGGTATATTCATGATGGTGTATTACTATTATTAACTAAGAGCCTTGAGTGATGTAAAGTTTTATTAGTACACAGCCCTAGACATTTGTTTATATGTTCTCTACTTCTGCTTTCACACTACCATAGCAGAGCTGAATAATATCAGCAGAGAGGGTGTTGTAGTCAAAGCCTAAAATATTTACTATCTGGTCCAGAAAAATTTTACTGATCCCCTGATCTATGCCAGTAGATTTTTTTTTTCCTGAAAATTGAACCCAGAGTCTTCACACTAAGCTACATCCCTCAGCCCTTTTTAATTATAAAACAGGGTCTCACTAAGTCACCCAGACTGGGCTCAAATTTATGATTTTCCTGCCTCAGCTTCCCAGAGTACTGGGATTACCACACCCAGCTCCAGTGGATCTTGGACTTCAATGTACATCAGAATTACTTGAAGGACCTACTAAAACACAGATTGCTGTGCCTACCTTCAGGGTTTCTGATTCTATATGCTATGGTTTATGTCTAGATGTCCCCCCAAAGCCTCATGTGATCATAGATGGGGCTTTTTCAGAGGTGGCTGAATCTAGAGTGTGTGATGCTGAGATTAAGGGCATGGGGTTACTAAATCAATCCACTGATTGGTTTGGCACCGCCTTAATCCTGGCAGCCTGGATAAGATATAAGTGGTAGAAAGAGGCTTGCGTACCCTTCGCTTCTCCCCTTGCCTGCCTTGCTGCCTTCTGCCTGTCTGCCATGCCACCCTGCCTTGGACCCAGCTGATTGTGGACTGAAACCTCTACAAACTGCGAGCCAAATAAACCTTTCTTTCCTTGACTTTGGGTGTCAGGTATTTTGTCTCAGCAACAAGAGAAAAGTAACTAAGACACAATGTGTGTCTTAAAATTTAAGAATTCGCATCTCAAGCTCCTTCTAGTGGTCCTCAAATTACCCTAGGTAGAGTACCCTACTTCGTCCTGTGTCCATTGTGAACTAGTAATTGAGTGTCCCAAGGCAAAGGCCAGGCACAACCTAGACCATGTGTTCAGTGCACTACCCTATCCACTGAGCATTCTGCGAAGCACTGAAGTCAAGCTCGTAGCTCTTACTGTGAGTCATAAACCAGCTAATCTTTTCTACCTGGTACTTTGAGGGAAATCCACAAAACCTGGAAAAGAATGATAAGAACTGGTTTCAAATTTTTATTCCACTGTGTGCTTGGGTAGGTGAGTTTACCTCTCTGAAGCCCTGGGGATAATGAAGTGCTATTATCTTCTTTCCATGTCTATTGTGAGAATTCAGTGGAAATTTTATGCAAGGTATTCCATCAATGCTAACATTCCATAAGCTGAAGTTACATTATGTATGACTGTTAGTAATTGATTGTATTGCTGAGCATTGCTACCTTAGTGTTGATAATCACAGCAGTTTGGAGTGGAGGCTGCTATCAGCAGAGAAAAAAGGCTTTGCCCAGAAAGAATTAACAAACAGTAATGAAATCAGTCTGATTAAAAAGAAGGCCTTTTACCCATTAAGTAGCTTCAGATGTTACTCTGCAGTCAAAGGTAGACATTTATCTTCACTCTTGGCAGAAAATTAAAGAGTACGCAGGACAGGGAAGTAGTATGATAGATTCAAGTCATCAGACCTGCAGGCTTGAGGCAAACCCTTCCTATATCTCTGTCCAGATCACCTTTGCAATCTTTGGGTTCTTTTCCCGGCCTCCAGGGCCACTCTAGCTCTTCCTGCTAAATTGCTTCAAAAGAACCCAAAGAACAGAGAACACCTGTCCACACAGGAGAGTTCAGGAAATTTCTGCCAGTGAGGTCCAAACTGCAAAAGGCTATTAGTTGTTAATGACCTTCAGTTCGGCCACAGGCTGGATTGGAAGTTGATGCAGAGAGTAGCAACCGCGCATTATTCCAGCCACCCTGCTCCCTAGCGGCACCCAAGCTGCTGACTGCTGGCTGACTGATCTTGTAAATGTCTTTTCTCAAGCCCCACGGCTGTGTTTCTTGGGGAGGTGAGCCAGAGGTGGAGGCCTGCCTATCTGCTTCATGTTTGCTCTTTAGCCGTTATTTCAAGGTCAACTTAACTCACCAGCAGCCAAGCCCCAGGTTACCCATCATGTTGGCATATGCTGCTGATGTCCTGATTGGAAGCATAGTGCCGACATGTACTCTTCCTTGCCACACTCCCCAAAGTACAGCTTCACTAATCCCAGTGTTCACTAACCTTTTCGAGAGCTCTCAGCTGAAGTCAAGCAATTTAAATTGCAACTGCGTGTGCTAAGAAGGCTCAGAACACACCAGGGCATCAGGTTGCCTTGGGGAAACAGGTGTTGCCTAGACCACGGGGAGGCAGAGCCTCCTGATTTGGCCTTGCTAAGAAGCTCTGGGCCTCCTGAAATTAGAACGCTAATGGCCTCACCCTTTGGAGGCACGAATAAGACCACCATGCAAGGCCACAGATTCGATCAAGCTTCTCACTGTCGGTGCATGTTTTTCCTTTTGGAATGAGGGAGTCAGAGACCTGGGTCTGGTCCCACCTCTGTCACCAGTTTATTCTGAGATCTCACATAAGTTACATAACTTCCCTGGGCCGTGGTCACCTCCTCTTAAAAAACGAAAGATTTTCATTGTGATTTCTAAGGCTCTTTTTGGCGCCAAGGTTTCGTGGTTCTTTTCAGCTCTGGGAATGCCATTCCCAGCCCTTCCCCTACAGATACATACACTCTCGTAGAGAATGCAAACAAGTTTTTAATATGAATCCAAGCAAAATGTAATAAAGAAGGTAAATTTGCTGCCCCAAATTTGCATAATGTATTCTCAAGCCAAGCAGAAATGGCATTTGGATTGTTAGCTGTTTTGAATTATCTGCACCACAGCACCTCTGCATTTGTTCAGATAACTGGGAGGTGACTATATATGAGGAAGATACACAGGTGTTATGTATGGATCAGATCACAACAGCTTTTCTCAGAGTTTGGGTTAATGCGATTAACTCAGTCATGGAGTCTGAGGAAGAGCAAGAATCAGACCTTTGTGTAGTTTTATATATGGAAAAATTTCTTTTCAGATGTCCTTAATTATGCCCCTGATTGTCAAAAGAACAAAGAGGATAAGAAAATTCATGTTAACTCAATTCTGAATCAGTGGACTCTTGCATTCATGAGTTTGGGCTTGTGATCTGAGTAACTGCAAGGTCCAGTAAGGCAGTTCATCATTTTATTGAGGCATGAGTTTGAATCACCTGTGGTGGGTGACAAGTAGTGTGAAGATGGTGGCACCTAGCCAGTCACCAAGCAGCCACACAGCAACCCGGCACTGTCCTCTTGGGCAGCAATGCATGTGAATGCTGTGAAGAAATGATTTTACTGTGATGATTTAATAAAGCTAAAAAGGCTACATGCCTGTCTCTGAAGATATGCAAGGAAAATATGTGATTTGGAATGCAGCTCAGAAGAAAGCCTGGAGCCTGTACAAATGTTCCCATTCACTCAAATTCAGAAACCTGAGCAGGTCGTTGTGGGGAAGGTCTCCCAGGCTACTGAGGTAGAACCGAGAAGCTGTCTCAGGAGCTGGAAAGGGGTGGTTTTAGGACAAATACAACAAATTACTACTCGACGAAGCAGGTAGTAAAGAAATGAAACATGTTGCCCCTCAAGGCAATATAAGCTGAAAATAGAAATAGGTTCAAAAATTGCTTTGGATAAATTCATGACTTATAAACCTACAACACAGGTTTCCTCTGTAATAGGAAAGCTAGGTACACTTGACACTTGACAGAGAATAGCTGTGCTTGCCTGCAAAGCATTCTGTTTGCCAACTCTTGGAACTGCTGCTACCTTTTATTGAGTGCTAGGCACTTTCTAAGAACTTTTCACATATATCTTATTTAATCCTCACAGGTATACTACACTCGGTATTATTATCCCCATTTCACAAAAGAGGAAACTGAGTATTTATAAGCCTCATGGGTTGACTGCTCTGCTCACACAGTCCCGTCCCCATGACAATGCATATAGCACATAATCCTGTTCCCTTCCCCTGCACTGCCGACTGGTGCAGGGACAGACCCCTGATCCAATCGAAGGTGGGTCAATCATATCATCCCTCTCAGAAATGTGAAATGTAAAGTGAGGGCACACAGAATTGGAGTTGTGCCTATTGATGCAGAAATCCTGTCGAAGAACATATCTTTGGAGAAATTGGAATCCTCCATTACTTGTATGAATGCATAATGGTGCAGCCACTATAGAAAACAGTTTCAAGAGTCATGAAAAGGCTATCGCATGACCCAGGAGCTCCACTACTATGTATGTATCCGAAAGAATTGAAAACAGAGACTCAACTACTCAGATATACAAATGGTCATGATGCTATTATTCACAATTGTCAAAAGGTGGAAACAACCCGAATGTCCATCAACAGATGAATGGATAAACAACTGTGGTATATCCACACAAAGAAATATTATTCAGCCATAAAAGAGATAAAGTTTTGACCATTCTACAACATGGATGGACCTTGAAAACAGTACACTAAGTGAAATAAGCCACACACAAAAGACAGATATTATATAATCCCAATTACATAAAATATCTATAACAGGAAAATTCAAAGAGATAACAAGCAGACTAGAAAATACCAGAGGCTGCGAGAAAAGAGTGATGGAGAATTATTGTCTATTGGTTATAAAATGTCTGGTTAGAGTAAAGAAAACATTTTGGAAAAAGTAATTATTACACAGTGTTTTGAATATAACTCATGCCACTGAATTATAATTTTAAGTGGCAAAATTTTATTTATATATAAATGTATTTTGCTACAATAAAAAAAATAAAAAAGCAAAAACATCACATTTTTCAACTGCTGGCTCCTCAGGGCTGCCCAGACTCTGCACCGGGCAGTATAACTGAAATGACTCAGTATCATGACAATAAATTTTCTTTGGTCATTTAATTAGCCAGAAGCATTGGAACCGAAAGAGTATAGGAAGGTTTCAGGTTTTGTAAGGAATTGCCTGAAGCCCCACAATTTCAGGGGAACAAGCCCACATGTCCATCTGTGTCTGGTCTCAGACAGACCTTGGAGACTGGCTTTAACCACAGTGTCACCATGTACTATCAGAAAATTAAAGTCGGGCAGTGTAGACTCTGCAGTGGTCTGCTTATGCCATCTTCATCTTCTGGAATGTAAATATTCCAGTAACATGAAAAATGAACTCATTCATTCATCAATCCAGTTGACCAGACTATCAGTCAATAGCTATATATTTATTGAGCAGTTACTGGGTGCATAACACTACACACACACACACACACACACACACACACACACGAGATGGAGACAGAGGCAGAGACAGAGACAGCAAACAGAGAGAAAAGAGAAAACCCATACTCCATAACCATGCAATCTGTTAGGAGACAGGAACTAGGCCGTGCGACCAAGACTTTCAAACCACAGCATCTGAGGAAGGGAAACTGAATGAAAAGAAAAATCCATTTTTTATATATTAGCTTCAGCAATAAATGTTCTTGGTGAACAGTCTAGGCTTGACGAAGAGGATTATTTCCACTTCATTTTACAGCTCAACAGCCTTAATTACTGTCCCCAAATCCATTACTAAGATTTAGCCATTTTTGTTATCCCTCAAAAGCCAGCAGAGACCCACCTGCTGCAGCATTTCTCATGTTACTCCTCCTGCCATGAATTCACTAGGTTTTATGGCAAAACGTTTGGCCCAGTTAGGATATGAAGAAGGGAGGCTCAGGCAGAGTTCAAATGAAGAACAGGCCTTCCTTACACATGTACAAAATTAGCTTCCCTAGTTAGGAATTTGACTAGTGCAGATAACGGTGAGAAAAGCTATTCTGCATTTTATTTTTCATTTTATGTAGAGGCGGTCCCATAACTTGTGACACGAGGATCCCATGACTTTGGACCACCTTCAGGCCCAGCCTTCTCTTTATTATTTTGGGGAAGCTTGATTTATCACATCAGACGTGCAGCAGTCATTCATGTTAACATCAAAAGTGTGTCTTAAATTTATTCTGCTATATTCTATCCATGAACACATGGAGGAAAACATGCTTATATAGAGATTTAGAAAGAAGAAACAACAGTTACACTAATTTGCAAATCTATCTTCTCCACTTGATTGGCAGACACTGTTGATTGAGTCACAAGTGAATCTTTTTTTTTTTTTTGAGACTGGGTCTCACCAGGCAGTTCAGAATGGCCTTGAACTCACTATGTAGCTCAGACTGGCCTCAAACTCATGGTGATCCTCCTGCCTCACCCTCCCAAGTGCTGGGATTACATTCATGTGCTCCCATAGCCGGCTAGTGAGTCTCTTTTTAAACTGTAGTAAGACCACTTAATATGAAACTTACCCTCTTGACAAATTTTTAAGTGTAAAATACACTTGTAAGACAATAGCGTACGAGAGCTGTCTACAACTTATTCATCTTGCATAATTAAAACTTTGTACTATTGAACAACAACTCTCCATTTCTCTCTCCCCTCTGTGTCTGGCAACCACAATTCTGTTCTCTACATCTATGAGTTTAATTATTTGAGATAGAGCTCTCATATAAGTGGAATTGTGGAGTATTTGTTCTCCTGTGACATTTCCTCAATGTTCATTCATGTGGCTTGATGTCTATGTTTTTATGGCTAAATACTATTCCCTCATGTGTATATGCCACATTTTCTTTATAAATTCACCCACTAATGAGCATTTATGTGTTTCCATATCTTGGCGCTTGTGAATTAGGTTGCAATGTGCATGGAAATCCAAATATTTCTTTGAGATTCTAACTTTGCACAACTGAATCTTTTAATTTAAAAACTACAAACACACATGCACATATAGAAGTTGAGAGTTAAGGTACTTTTTGGCTCCTTTAAATCTGAGAGGTTCAGAGGAACTCTTCTAGTAAAACTGGTCTTTTCTGACTCAGATAACCCTTCTTTATTTTCATTTCAATTCCTCAAAGCAATACTGAGGGACTCCTCCCACTGTAATAAAATATTTACAGGATTCCCTTGATTGTTAGTTGCATGTCAGAATAACTATTGACATGTCAAAAGTGTCTGGAAGCAATTAGATACTCCGACACATATTTTTCCTTTGTCTCCCTTTTCATTGCCACTGGCTTCTTCAAAATTCAGAGCTAAACTACAGTCAGCTACTCCTTCTTTTGCATGTTCCGTTTCCTCCCCTCTCCCTCCCTTCCCCATAAATTCTCTCTCCCCACTGGACCTCTCAACATTTATTGAAGGCCTATTGTGTGCCAGCACTGTCAATTCTGAAATAACACTAAAATGTCCCTTACAGTTAAGTTACAGCCACTCTTGTTCCCTATTACTTGAGTTCATCCTCTGAGGGAATAGTTTTTAATTTCACTGCTGGAAATTTCGGTAGCCTCTGATTTCCCCAGGGGATTGTGTGTTAAGCAAAGGAAAAAAAAAAACCCCATCCTTTTCTCCTCCATCTTAGTGAGTTTGAGGGCTGATATACATCATTGAAGTTTGCTATTAACATTAAGTTAGTTAATTATGGCAAGTGCAGAGTCGACGTGCTGAGATGATGGAAGAGGAATAAGAACAGCCCATCAATCAGAAGAGCTTCTAAATGATTCTGCCGTAATCTAGAGATATTGAAATTGATGGGTCTCAGCCCATCAACCAACCAAACACAGCACCCAGCTCTTACTTAGAATGGAATCTAGAATTCTGAGTATGCTAAAAGTCAAGGCCTCTGGGGTTGGTTGCGCCGTGTCACACTTGAACAAATTATTTTCTCTCTTTCTTCTACCTGCCATACTCATCACTGTCACCAGAACAAACTTGCTCATAGTCATTATTCACCCTGTGGCATTTTTTCCGAATACCCCATTGCTGACACCTTTGGCTTTGTACGCGACACGTGTTACATTATCATCTAAGTCATATGTGGGCCTGGTGGGGGATGCTTCCAAGTCCCGGCCTCCACTCCAACCAGGCCATGGGATGAGCCAAGTAAATCCTGGGATGCCAGAGAATTTAAGACCAGGGACTCTTGCTGTCACTGCTGAGAGCCAATTCACTCTCCTATGGATGGAGCCAGGTAACTGGGAACAGATGGCAAAGCTTACACCCCATGGAGGTGAGGAGCAGCTTTGAATTGTAAACAAGACTATCTGCAAACAACTGGACGACATTTTAGAAGAGGTAGATGGAAAACTTCACTCACCGATAGGCCTTTTCATCACCAGTCTCAGTGGGCTCTCTCTTTCCTCTTCCTCCTATTACCTCTCTGTTCATGCAAATGAGTACATAAGAAACTCCCTTAATTGCACTAGGAGTCCTGGACTGAGCTCAAGGCTGCTGCAAAGAGAGATTTATCACCACACCATGCTTGTAGGTCAGCAGCACAGGAGCCCCTTAATGGTCATTTTCCACTCAGAAAAGATTTTTAGGGTCTCTTTACCAACCTGTTCTAAGTGTTCCCCTCCATCTTGAAGCTTGTCTTTGTCTTCATCTGCATAACACTTTATCTCCTTAATAAGAGCTTCAGCAGCCTTGAGCTGTTAATTTTTCCAACCTGACCTCTTCTAGCAATATTTCTCTCTTAAAATTACTGTGTATCATTTTCCATAATAAAACTGAATATTAAAGAACACAGAGAGGCTTTAGACCCAACAGGATGACAGTATTTCATCTGAAGAGACAGAGGGTGTTAAAATGTTCCACAGTTGTGCACCAAGGAAATTTCCTTCCCCTCACACCTCTCTGAAGCCTGGAGCTGTGTCTAACAGGCTTTCAGTGCTGCATTTAGCACATATTTACACTGTCACAGCTCCTAGACAAGTATCTCATCTCATCTCAAAACAAAGTCAGCTGAATCAGACCACCTTATCCATCTGAACCTATTAAATCTTATTTATTTCCCAGCTGCTAGAGATTCAGGTAATGGTTATTTATGTAGGAATTTGGCAAATGTCATACAAACCCGGTGATGCTTGTCTAGGTTCTGTTTGCAAAGGACGGCAGTTAAAGCGTCGTGTATTTCCCAATTTACTCTCCTAAAACTACCGTACTTGGGGTTTTAGACAACAAGGCCATGCAGTGTCTGATCTGGAAGGAAATGGTAAGACTGCAGATTGCTGAATGCTTCAGGATGTACAGCATCCTTTACATCAATAGTACAAACTGTTCTGTAAACTCTGGGTTCAAATATGTCCAGAGTTCTTTTGTTTTTCCCATTATTTTTTTGCCCTACAGCAAAATGTTCCCACGCACCCACTGGCAGAAAGCCCAGAATCTCTCTCTTGAGGTCCACCCCAATACCTTAAGTTGCCAGCGGATGCCAAAGGCTCGTGTCTGGGGAGAGTGTTGACAGTGGCAGTGACGGTCCTTCCAGACAGCCAGGTTACTCCCACACCCGCTGCCCAGGGGCCAGGCTGAAGGTGTAGACACCATCTATGTCAGAGCCAGGGCTGCCCCTGCGCCTCCCTTTCAGGGCTGTCTCGCGTCTCCATCGATTTGTTCGCCCTCTCCTCAGAGACCAGCTTTATATCAAGACATGTTGGCTGTAAACAGCCTTGTCACGCTGCTCCACAGTCACAGGTGGTCCTTTTCTTAAATTTTCACATGTGCTGCTTAAGCCAATAACAGTCTCGCCAGGAGAGACGTCACTTGGAGCATCGCTGTGGGCAGTCGCAGTGTAATCTCTGCCTCGCTAGCCGTGCCAGTCTCACCACATCGCTTACATGTGCTCATCTCTTAGTCCTTGAAGCAAATGTAAGACTGAAAAACTTCCTGGAGTATCCCAAATGCCCCAAACTACAAGCTTATGACCTAAAACAAGGAGTTCGCATTTTGTTTTAGTATTATAGGGCACCACACACCTGAACCCCATGTGCCAAATCTCCTGAAAATGCCCATGATTTCTTCTGGAGGGTGCTTGCAGCTGCCAACAGCCAGGAGACCACTCAAATGCCCTTGAAGTCAGCCGGTCAGTCAACAACACTGAGACAGACCTGGGGGGCACCCTGCTGTCTTTGAGTCTCTACCTGGCCTCCCACCATCAGGCCAAATGGAATATCAGGCAGTGGCAGCCAGCCACACTGCTGGGTTCAGAGGAGTCAGCTCTTTGAGTTTACAGCCACTATCACTATGGAGGTCTCCTAGTGCTAGAGAATCTGGCTGAGAAGTTTTAATCCAAGAGCTCTGCCCCAAACTGGTGCTTTCTTCCGGCAGCCAGCTGCTCGTTCTACATCCAGGCCACCAGCCCCAAAGTTGTCCTCTTTGCAATTGTCTCCTCTTAGGAATTCTGATGTCCTGTTCTTCAATCAGGCCTTAGGCCAGAGGACTACCTAGTAAATTAGGACTAGTACATCATAAGTACATTTATGTCTTTCGTTCTCAGAAAGAAGGGAGACAGTGTAATATGGTTTTCCCAGGTGGCTTTTTTACCTCTTATTTCTGCTGACAAACAGATGAAGAATGGAAATGAGGAGTTATCTTTCTGTATGGCAACAGCCAAGTCCCATACCGTACACAATCCTCTTCCCAGCCACAATTAAGCTTCAAATCTTGGCAAGCCAAAGCTAAAAATCTTTTACACTCTTGCATGATGACTACCTCATTAACCATTAACCTCTCCCTTAGGTTTGTATTGCTGTGTAACACATTGCCCCAAATTCTGTGGCTTAGACTAATACCAAGAATTTAGAATTTGGAACTTACTGTCTTACTGTTCTGTGAGTCAGATGTTCAAAATCAGTGTTGTTACTGATGTTCCAAGTCAAGGTGTCTTTGGGGTTATTTTCTTCTGGAGACTATGTGAGGGGAGTTGTCTCCTGGAGTTTTTCAGCATCTAGAGGCTGCCCCACTCTTCGCGCATGACTCCTTCCTCACATCCTCCACCCTCGTGCTCCTGTCTTCACATCTCTACTGCTCACTCTCACTGCCTGTCTTTTATGAGGACGCTTGTGATTGCATCAGGCCCACCCAGATAATCCAGGATGATCTTCCTATTTCAAGTCCTTAACTGAATCACATTTTCAAAACCCTTTTGCCATATAAGGTGACACACAAGGAAACATATTCACATGTACCTTGACATAGTCACAAGGCCAAGATTAGGTTGTGGACCTCTTGGGAATCAGGGACTTATTCAGTTTACTATGATCATTACATTTTTTAAAAATCATTTGAACTGGACATGATGGTACACACCTCTAATTTTCCAGCACTCAAGAGGCTGAGGAAGTAGAATCGCTGAGAGTTCAAAGCCAGCCTGGGCTACATAGAGAGACCCTACTCAAAAAAAAAAAAAAAAAGAAGAATCATAAATATTAAAAATGACTCTAGTTAAATTATCTTACATAATGTCTAAAACAATCTGGAGAATGGGTTATTGTCATTTCTGTCTTACAAAAGAGAAAATTATATAGGATAAGGCTGTGCTATTCACCAAGGTAGCCAATAGTCACATACAACATTTGAATACTTGAAATGTAGAAACTCCGAACTGAAATCATAATGGATTTTGATGATGTCTTACACAAAGGAGAATATAAAGTATCTCTTTAATAATTCTTAAAAGATTAATTATGTGTCAAAATGATAATATTGGATATAGTAAGTAAAATGTGACTATGAGCTGAGCGTGGCAGTGTATACTTATAATCCTAGCACTCAGGAAGATTGAAGCAGGAGGATCTCAAGTTCAAGGTCAACCTAGTGTACAAAGCGAGACCCCATCTCAAAAAACAAAAATGAACAAATAAAAAATGACTGCTACAAAATTAAACTGTACGTGCAGCCCATTTTATACTTCTACTGAGCAGCACTGGCTCAGACCATACATTTAATAAATGGCCAACTCATCTTCTCACCTGTCTTCCAGCGTCCTGTGTTCATGGAATAGTAGAAAAACTGGACTTCGGAGTCTAAGATCCCTGAACTCTCCCACTTATAAGAAATGTTTACTAATGTCTCTGAGCCTCAGTTTACTAAATCTGAAAAGGAGGATAAGACTCATCTGATAGGATTATTGTAAATATCAGGTTGACAACTTATGTAGAGAATCCAGCATAGAAACTGAAATTGGTGACAAATGACAGTTTTCTTTTGTATCTTGTCTTTTCCCTATACAACAATCATCACATACAAAATGGAAATAAGAATTTCAAAGGTTATTAATTACAATAAAATGTCACACTTATAGAAAATGTATTCACCTATACTAAATCAGGAAAATCTATTGATTTTACAACAATTTTAATTTCAGGTACCCACTATATGGTAGCTCTCTACCTACAATATCTGGATGTCAAGTTAATTTACACTTTGAACGCAGAAAGAACAGGCCCTCTGGGAACCAAGAAGGATGTCAGACTCTTCTGGAACCAATCCTGTTAAGGATAGGCACTTATCTTAATTTGTCAAAAGTTTTTCATGAGTGAAACACAGCAAACTCATGGTAAAATCTTTGACTAGTGAGTTCTCCATTTGTAACCTAAGTGTAGAGCCATTACATATTACTCTGCTTAGAAAATGTCGACATTTGGCAAAGTGCATTTGGTAGGAATGCTGTGTTCAGCAAAGTGAATTTGGTAGGAAATAACAAGAAGGCCTTGGTGAAATAATTTCAGAAAATTCTGGATTAAACAGAATATGCTGTTTGGCCCACGGGAACATGTATTGCGACTTGCCAGAGACCTGGTTGTAATGTGTAGATTCCCAAAGTTATTTGGCTCCCTAAAACCCCTCTTCTAGCTAAACATGGAATTGTTATGTAAGTTGTATGGAATTCATGCTCCAGGGAACATTCTGCCAGGAATGTGATCTATTTAAATGGAATCTCTCTCTGTGTTCTCTTTCTTTTCCCTTCACAAAAACATGGCTAAAGATGTAGTACTCTAGTCTAAATTCACCTCTAGCCTAAATTTTATTCTTATATCAAGTCAAAACACTACCAAATTACACACTTATGATAGACTTTTTAAAGATATCTATGAGAAAACTTACACCTATAAGTGTTCCTGTATCTTAAATAAAACTGAACATAAACCCACAATATTAGTTGAATATCTTCATAATGGATAAATTCATTTTGGAATTTAATAATAGGAAGAGTATTCTTTAAATTGGTGTAATTAATTTTGCAGCTTAGGAAGACTACTTGAGTCATGATAGTTCTTTTTTTAAATCTTGACTTCCAGGGTGCTCAGAGCTATGTTTTGGGATCAACTTCAGCAATTTTTAAAATCCTAAATATTTACAACACAGCCGTGATCTACCTAAACAGTTTGCACTTATTCTCTTGCTATCTTTTAGCAGTTCTTCAATACTTTAATCTCTTTTTTTTTTTTTTTTGGTGTGAGTCATTTCAAATACTCTGGAGCAGTAAATAAAATCAAAATAATAAGTAATAAATCACGCATAATTTTTATATTACCATTCTAAGAATTTGATGGAGTTCAGTTAGAGATGAGGAGAATGAACTGCCATACAAAAGAAGGCACAGATAGAAACAGTAAAGGTAACTTTTCTTCTAAGAGGAAAAACAGGAAGCAGTAATCTGCTGTACACAGCTCACTTACTTTTTACAATGGATTGGGATTTGCACCCACTCCGGACACTGAGCAGATCACTTACCATTGCTTGAAAGAAATTGTTAGTAACCTTGTAGCAGCAAGTAAGAGATACCATCTCTTTCTAGTTTTAATTTAAGAAGAAGAAGAAAAAAGTAAGGCTATCTCCATAAACAAGTTTTAAAGTGTTGTATGTGTGTTTCTTGCTTGCTCGTTTGGGGAAGTGTTATTCTTTTCTGCTTCCTCATTTCACTCCGTACTTTCTTCTTAGGCTTGTCATTTCTAACACTCTAGAGACCGTGAGCACAGGTGTGCTCAGCAGAGATGGCCTCTCTTGGCCCATCAGTCCCCCACACTGCCTTCTGTGCCCAAATCCCCTTCTCTGACTTGCGATCCCCAGGCCAGAGTGAATTGGCCGGATGGCAAGTGCCTCTGATGTCCCGTAGATGACTTCAGCTGCCGGGCTGGACTGCTGCCAGTCAATAAACTGGATGTCAGGCTCAGCTGTTTCATCTGGAGAGACTTGATCCTTTTTAAACAAAATCTGTTGGGATGAATGGTACAAGGCTCTTGGGTACTCTGACAGGAAAGGGTCATGCTAGGAGAGAAAAACCAGGTCAACATCAGAGAGGGAATTCTGGCAACTCTAGGCTTCACTAAGGGCCAAAAGGGATCTCAGAAGACAAGTTTAGGTGAATAATAGTGCAATAAGTTTAAAATATTTTTAAGCTAACAAGCCGACTGGCTGTGTAAAATAGTCATAATATTATAGAACTGAAACGATACCCACAGTAGTCAAATTTAGGCTATATAAAGTGACAGTCTGTGAATGGCCTTGAAATCGGATGCAGTATTGTGTGGGTATGTGCAAATGTTCATTCTCCTGGAAAAAAAGTGATTCATATTTTCATCAAATTTCCCAAGAGGTCGACAATCACAACAAAAAAAAAAAGTCCAGAACTTCTGATTGATCTAATCCAGTGGCCTCGTTTCCTTGAGACCATCAATTCATAACTAAGTCAAGTTACTGTGCTAACTCAGAGATGCCAGGTGAGGGATTAGGGAAGATCAATCTCAAGAAAGCACTTTTCTGAAAAGATTTTTCTTTGAAAGTCTCATAGCTTGCAGGGGAAAAAAAATACTCTAAAAGGACAAGACGGCCCCCACCAGCTAGAACTCTACACAAGTTTTTGGTTAAAATATTTTACGTATGATCTTTTTCTGTGATCATTGTGTGTTTAGGAGTAGAATTTTTTCCATAGATGCTGCATTATTTACAACAGAGAAAACTGCAAGTAGGAGATTCTGGTATCAGTTTAAAAATGACTGCATTCATTTTGAATCCTCCTCTTACCAAGAAAACATGGAGGACTCAACACCAACCAATTAGTCCCTTGACTCCCATACGCCAGCAAACATCACCGACACAGGCAGCCATCTACTTCCAAGGCTATATTCCTAGATACGGGCAACACCCAGAATTTCTCCATTTCTTCTTTTTGTTTTTTTGTTTGTTTTTTGAGACAGAGTCTCACTACGCAGTTCATACTGGCCTCGAACTTGCGGTGATCCTCCTACTTTAGCTTCCCAAGGGTTGGGATTATAGGCCTGAGCCACTACTCCCGACTTCTCCATTTCTAAAAGCTTTCATTCATTCAAAGTTCTTGTCCCCCGACAACTTTCACCTGCTCCTCGTTCCCTCTACATCTGTTAGTTAACCCCTTTGACACCTACTTCACTGAAGCATCTATTTTCCCCGCATGCCACAGCTTACACCCCTGTATCCCTTGCTGCTTCTTTCCTCAGCCCTCTTGTCTCATTTTCTGTCCAGTCCAGCCATCTGGCCCAATAGCATTCCATGTGATAGTCTCTGCTTTTAGGCCTGGGCCACTGAGGGCCTCCAACTTTGGCTCAGTCCTGAAGAACAGACAGCAGTGAACCTGTTCCCCTTCGCCCTCTCCGCAGCAGCTATATCAGACTTCATCAGACCCCCCGGTCCCCAGCACTGAGCCCCACATTCAGCAGGTAACCTTTTCTCTATACAAAGTTCGTCAGATAGGATATTTATCAACTTGGATCTTAACTGGAGATATTTCCCTTCTGACCCAACGAAGAGATATTTCTCCTTCTGTGTAAGGCTAATCCTTTCTCCTTTGTTTTCCGGCTCTGTCAATCTCTCCAGCTGTGTTTCTTAACACATTTCTCTGGTCTTTAAAAAACTCTACTTTAGACATGGCAGTAATCATCTTCAACATGTAGAAGCTTGTCACCCCCAAGTGAAGTGGCCCCACACTCTGTACCTCTTAATGTGGTATAACTGGAAGTAGAGTCACTTTTGTGGTGTTCTTGTAAGACAATGTACAACCTGAAATTTATGTCAAGGAAATGGTCAGATAAACTCAGGAGGTGGAATGTTCTGCTAGACAACTATTAGCTCTTCAAAGGATTTGATGTCAAGAAAAAAACAGCTGGGTGGGGAGGGGTGCTAAAAAAAAGAAAAGAAAAAAACAGAGGGAAGCGTTGGTGGAAACTACAGAGTCGTAATTGCTTACTGCAACATCTGGAACTTGGTTGAACCCCGGGTCAAAGGAAAAATAATCCCAGAAGACGAATCAAGGATAATTGGGGAGACAAAATTGTAGGTTGTATGTTAGATGAAGTTAATCTAATATTGATTGTTTTATATCTGAAAAACAATATTTGTTTTATAGCTGAAAAACAAAATCAATATTCTTGATTTTGGGAAATATGTGATGAGGTGTCTGGTGTAAAATGCCAACTGGACTACTTTGGATGCTTTGGAAAAAATACTTTATCTAGGCTGGGTGTGGTGGCACATGCCTATAAACCCAGCACTTAGGAGGCTGAGGCAGGAGGATCTCTAGGTGTTCAAGGCCAGTCCAAACTATAGAGTGAGATCTTGTCTGAAAAGAAAGAAAGAAAGAAAGAAAGAAAGAAAGAAAGAAAGAAAGAAAGAAAGAAAGAGAGAGAGAGAGAGAAAGAAAGAAAGAAAAAAGACCTATGAATTGGGTGAATCTGGGTAAGACTTATATTGAAGTTCATTATTCCAACTTTTGTGTAGATTTGAGCACTCTCTTTTTTAATTTTAATTTTTATTAGTATATGTTCACAATACATAATGATAACTTTTATTTTTGGGAGTTGGTACATGTATGTAACACATCTTTTTTTGTTGTTTTGGGGGTTTTTTTGTGCTGGGGATTGAACTCAGGGCCTTGTGCTTGCAAGGCAGGCACTCTAACTACTGAGCTAAATCCCCAGCTGTAATACATCTTTTTTTTTAACTGCCAGCCTTGGATTTATTTATTTTTAAGTCTTTACCAAGTTAATTATCATAAACACAGATTAAGAACCAGACCAACAAACCAAAAAAACATATAAAACACATAAAACAATTATATTAAATCAAGGTACACTTTTAGATACATTGGCCATGCTGGATTACAATAACTTCTTTCTCTCTTTTTTCCCTGTTCTCTCTCTTTTTTTTTTTTTTTGCACTTTATTTATATATTGAGTATCTCATGTAAGAGAAACCATATGATGTTTAAGATTGTGTGTCTGATTCATTTCACTTAACATTATGGCCTCAAGGTACATCCATTTTCCTACAAATGACTCAAGTTTATCCTTCTTTATGGCAGAGTAGTACTCCATTGTGCATAAATACCACTTTTTCTTTATCCATTCATCTTTTCATGAACATACAGGCTGCTTCCAAGATTTAGCTATTAGAAGTTGTGCTACTATAAACATAGGTATGCATGTATCACTGTAATAATGGTATCTTTAACTCTTTCAAAAAATACTTAGAAGGGGATAGCTAGAACAAATAGAATTTCCATTTTTAGGTTTTTGAGGAATTTCCATACTGATCTTCATAGTAGTTTTGTCAATGTACAGTCCCACCAACAATAAGGAAGTATTCCTTTTTTATCCTGGAAGCCTATCCAGAATTTTATTATTTGATTTCTTGGTGATAGCCATTCTTTCTGGAATGAAGTGGAATCTCAGTGTTGCTTCAATTGGAATTTCTCAATTGGCCAGCAATGTTAAACATTTTTCATTTATGGGCATTTGTACTTTTTGTGCTTCGTCTGAGAAGTGCCTTTTCATTTCACGACCTGGTCTTTAAATTTGGGGAGGTGTCTAATGTTTTGGGGATCTTTGTATATTCTATACATTGGTCCTTTGTCTGAGAAGCAGCTGGCAAATTTTTTTCCCATTCTTTAGTTTGTCTCTTCATTCTGCTGGTGGTTTCATTTGCTGTACTGAAGTTTTTTTAATTTGGTGTGATCCCATTTGTTGGTTTTTGGTATTATTTCTTGTGCAGCCAGGATTATGTTCAGAAAATCTTTGCTTATGCTTATGTCTTTCAAGAGTTTCACCTATTTTGTCTAGCAGCAGATTAAATGTTTGTTTTAATGTTTAGATCATTTCTTTTTAAATTTTATTTTAATAGATCATTTCTTGTTCACTTTTCACTCTAATATAGCCTGGTTTCTTCCCACTACACTACTGAAATTGTTCTCCCTGAGGTCAGCTATAACACCCTTGCTGCTAAAAATAAATGCCTTTGATCTATCTTATGGTTCATTAAACCACTCTTCAACTATGCCCAATTTAATGCTAATGGATATCCAATGAATCTTAAATGTCAGTTATGTTTTAGTTTCTGGAAGTTCTGTTTTCTTTTCTAGAAGTACAAATCTACTCTGCTGCTTTTTGTAGTTTACTATTCTCTGCAGCCTCACTTTTATGGATAAATGCACTGTAGTTTTACTTTCAAAGTAATAATTTTATTAAGGTATAATTGATATAAAAGAAACACTACTTATTTAAGATATATAATTTGAAAAATGTTTTACATTCTGTCTACACCCATGGAACCATCCCCCCAATCAAGATAATGAACATATCCATCGCCCCTGAAGTTTCCTTGTATTTCCTCCCGGCCTCTTGGGCCACCCGCACTAGTTCCCGGGAAACAACTGGTGTGCTTGCCGTCACTATAGATTAGTTTGTATTTTCTACTCCTTTAAATAATAAAATCATATAGTGTATATACTTTTATGAGTTTTTTCACTTCACATAATAATTTTGGGACCTGTTATTTCATTTAGCAATAGTTAATTGCTTTTGTTGCCGCATACTATGGCATTGCATCAACATGTACAATTTACTTAATTATTCACCTGTTGTTGAACATTTGGCTTGTTTTCAGCTCGGGCATATTACAAATATGCTATATACATAGACACTTTTTTTTTTTTTTTTTTTTTAGAGACAAGATCTCGCTATGTAGTTCAGGTTGACCTTGTACTCACTATGTAGCACAGGATGGTCTCAGGCTTGCTGTAATCCGCCTGCCTCAGCCTCCTGAGTACTGGGATTGCAGGCATATACCACCACACCTGGCTTAGAAGCACATTTTTATTTTACTATTTTACATTCCCACAAGAGGTGTATGAGTCAGAGTTCCAGTTATTCCACAATTTCAACACTTGGTGTGATCAATCTTTTAATCTTTTGGCCATTAGCGGTGTGCATTTGACATTAGTTAAGTGTGAGTTATAGTTTTAACTTGCATTTTGCTATTGACTGCTGGTCAGCATTTCTTCATGTCATTTGATATCTATGTATCTTCTTTGGCATAGCGATTTCTCAAATATTTTGATCTTCTTTCAATATAATTTTTGGTTTCTTACTGAGTTTTGAGAATTCTTTATACTTTTTTTTTTTTTTTTGTGGTGCCGGGGATCGAACTCAGGCCCTTGTGCTTACAAGGAAAGCACTCTAATCACTGAGCTAAATCCCCAGCCCTCTTTATATATTTTGGATTTAAATTCTTTCTATATTTTGGATTTAATTCTTTTTCAAATATTTTTTCCCAATATGTGGCTTAGCTTTTCATTTTCTTAATAGTCCCTTTTAGATGCATCTCTTGCAATAGGGAAGTGTTCCAAGAGAAAAAGGGCAGGGGGTGAGGGTGAGGTGAAGGGGAAATGAGAGAAATAAAGATGTGCCATGTATAGGTACCTAATAACCCCAATTAATGTAAACACTAATGTTATAACATGAGCTAAGACAAACAATATCCACAAGTATGAAAAAGAGGATTGGGAGCCAGGGAAGGAATGGGGAGGAGGGAGAAGGAAGTTGATTTAAAAAAAAAAAAAAGCAGTAAAAAGAACATGTAACCACTCCCCAAGACGATTGTAAACTGCATGTATAGCAGACATGTACTAATAAAATTTAGAATTATTAAAAATCCCTCTTAATGTTCTTAATTTTGATGCAACCCAATGTAGCCTTTTTTTTTTCCATTTATGAATTGTGTTTTGGGTACTGTAGCTAAGAAATCTTTAAGGTCACAGATATTTTCTTTTCTTTTCTTTTTTTGTGGGTGCTGGGAATCCAACTCAGGGCCCTGCACTTGCTAGGCAAGAGCTCTACCACATGAGCTAAAACCCTAGTCCAATATTTTCTTTTATGCTTACTTTTAGAAATTTTACAGTTTTAGGTTTTATAGTTATACCTAAAACCCATATTGAGTTTTCTTCTATACAAGATAATCTTTTGCATGTAGTTGTCCAATTGGTCCTGTATCATTTGTTGAAAATACTCTTTTTACCAAATTGGATGGCTTTTTTACCTTTGTGGAAAATCAATTGGCCATGTATGTGTTTATATGTTTATGGACTGTCTAATCTGTTTCATTGATCTATTCTATCTTTGTCAATACCACACTGCTTTAATTACTGCATCTTTATACTAAATCTTGAAATCAGGTAGCACAAGTTCAAAGTTGAACACATTATCTCTTCAACTTACTCTTAATCCTGTATTTTAAAAATCTTACTGAATGATGATACCACCATTAATGCCAGAACATCATCTTGGAATCTTGGACTTTTTCCTCAGTTCCAACATTTCATCAACTACTGGTACTTCGCTCCGTATTTACTGTGGCTGCTCCAGGCTACACTTTTTTATTTACTTATTTTTTTTGGGGGGGTACACACTCACTACTATTCTCCTCTCTCCACTCCTCTCAGTTCCCTTTCTCTCCTTTTCCTTCTCCTCCCCTCTTCTCTCTTTTTTCCCTCTTCTCCTTCTCTTTTTCCTCCTTCTCTTCTCCCCTTTCTCTTCCTCTTCCTTCTTTCTTCTTTCTCTCTCCTTCCCTCCTTCACCTTAAAGTTCATGAAGACGGAGATCATTTCTGCCTTGCTAACATTTTATCTCATCCCCTTTCTTGCAGCTAAATAAATCTTAGTTGAGTGTATGCTAAATTAATGTATTGATTTGTCACCTGGGTGTCTGTAACAATATAAACCACTCCATTGACTGGTCTCTTTCAACACTTGGCTCAAGGATGCAAAACACTCTCAAAGACGCAGCTAGAATAATTTTTTAAAGCAAATCTGATAAAATATATTTCTTTCTTAAAAAACTTTTTCAATGGCTCTTCCTTATTCTTTATTTCCTAGATTTCTTAAATTGATTCCCACCACTCTCTGTGATGTGGCCATGTATGTGGTCTACTTCTCAAGCCCCAACTCTTTTCACGTCCATCCTTAACACTGGCCCACATTCTGTCAGCTTTTGATCTTCCTACATGCTGTTTACCTATTTTGACAAATATTTTATCCCCTATTTCCTCTTACCCTTTAAAGGGTTAATTCCTACTCCTCCTTCATGCTTCAGCTGAGGTGTTTTCTCCAAACCCACATGTGGGTCAAATGTTTTTCCTATTTGCTCCAAGAGTACTGGGTATTTTCACTTACCACAATATATTACAGTTGTACATATGCATGGAAGGCCCCGCAAGAGCAGGGAATGGGGCCATCTTGTTGATTATTATCTCTCTAGCGACAAGTAGCGAGTGCTTAATAAATACTGTGTATTCTGAACAACACACACTTTAATATTGTCTCAAGTTCATTATTCTCTAGCAACAGATTTAAAACTCTTTTGTATAATTCAACTTAACACAGTCGAAAAAGCTTCATTTTGATATGTATGTGGAGTAATTTTTAAAGAAATCAAAGTCTAAGAAGTCTCCAACTTCAGTGTGAACAGAATCATTTGGAGCACTTCCTTGAATTCCAGACTTCTGGACCCTGTTTTGAGAGTTTCTGCTGCTTTACATCTGGGAATAGTTCAAGGTACCTGCAACTTTACTAAACATTTACTCAATCAAGATAGCCTGACTGCTAAAATAAACAACCCCTAAACCTCAAGCGGTTACTACAATAAAAAGTGCATTTCTTGTTAATATCTTTTTGGGGAGTGGTGCTGGAGAGCGAACTCAGGGCCTTGCACTTTCTAGGTAAGTGCTCTACCACTGAGCTAAATCCCCAACACCTCTCATTTATATCTTGATCAAAATGGATTTGTAGTTTTCATTGCAGAGATTTGGGGACCTGAAAGCTTACATTTCATAGTTCTGTCATCTTTTAGGGGCTTGGAGTTATCCATGGAAAATCCCTGTCTCCAGCTAATAAAGAGGATTACAATGTGAACAGCATAGGAGAGGTGTGAGGGTTTTCACATGCTGTCACATCAGTAAGCACAATGTGTCCAGAGCCAAACTCAACCAAGAGGTCGCATACCTGTAAACAGGGCAAGGGAGGTCGTCTCACGTTCAGGTAGAGCAGAAGAGGCATGGATATTGGTGAGCGCTAATATTGTTTTAGATCACTAGCCTTTGGAAAACACTGTAGTATATAAAACTCAGTTCATTTTTCTATAAATTCTAAACATTACCATTTAATAATGGTAATAATACAAAAGAAAGTGTTGCTTCAGATTCTAACATGTGCAATCTATTTCCCTCTTTTTCTGCACTGGAGAAAGACAGCCAGATATGAAACCTGGAGACCATTACTCTAAGTTGCTGAGGAATCTTCGAGGGGAAGAAAGGAGAAACAATAAACAATAGTTAATTAACCTAAGACTTGATTTTAAAATGTCTTTATAATTCCTCTTTATCTTTTCTGTTTTTTGTTGAGACAGTGCCTTGCTATGCGGCCCAGCCTGGCCTCAAACTTGCGGCAATCCTCTTGCTTCAGTCTCCCAAATGCTAGTATTACAGGTGTGCACCACTATGCCTGACTTGGCCTGTGTAATTCCTCTTTAGTACTTACTTTAAAGTCAATTAACAGATAGGTCATGTTCATGATCTACAGCTTGTCTTAAGATGAAAAGATGTTTTCATAGCTTCCATCAACTATTGGGTACTGCTTTAAAGAATCATCTCTCCTTTTCCCCAGTTCTGCTAAAGTAGCTTCTTGTAGGTTTTAGATCTTATCATCGATTCTTTCTATGCAGCAGGACAAGGAGGAAACTATGAGCAAGCAAGGCATTTCAGTCTTTCAGAGAAAAATTTCTTGATAATTAATTCTATTTCTAGATGTCTCTTCACTTGAGTGCTTTTACATTTTTTGTTTTATTTTCCTTTTATGTGAGAGCTCACTCCAAGTCATAACCATTTGATCAATATTTTATTTTGCACATAAATGATTTTCCTTAGCAACTTCTCAGCAACTCAGTTTTTATAAACTGTCTTCTTAAGGAAACTGCTTTCTGAGGAAGATTACATGGGAAAGTAGTTTGTAAAGATTATAAATTGTAAAAGAGTCCTCATACAAAATTATTGTGTGCAAATACTGTTTTGGTCTACAGAATTCACATTAGGAATAGCATTTTAACACGCCCCCCACCCTGCCAAAATAGAAAAAAGCTGTTTAAAGGAGATTTAAAGCTTTTTTCAGGACTCAAGGACTGTGGTAATTACTTTGATTATTTGGATGATTTAAAGTGGGGGCAGAGAAAAGTGTGGCTTCAGCTTTTAACATGCAGAATCCATCTTCACCTTCATTTTCTGCACGAAGAAAGAGAACTGTAGATGAAGCCTAAAAGACAATTATCTTAAGTTGCTGAGGAATCATTGAGAGGAAGAAAGAAAACAGTTTGAAATCCTCTGGCTAAGTTTCCAAACAACTCCCTAGATCATCCCAAGTTTTCAAGTTCCCTTTCAAACACTATCAGTTTCCCACTCTCTGCCTTGGTTTTCCAACTTTACAGGCCAGAAAGTTCCACACTAGTCTATACCTGTAACGAATCAGAGGTCAAAGATAGTGTACAAAATCTGCAAATATCTTTGAATTCTGTTTTTTAAAACAGTAAAATGAAAGATTGATGAACATATTGTTGGCATGATGAAGCTCTGTCTCCATTTATTAAAGGAAACCTTCTCCTTCCCAGACCTTTCTCAAACGGCCAGGGAGAAAGGTCGACAAGAGGCTGAGCCTCTCTGCAAGCAAGCAAATGTTAGCTCTTACAATGCAATCTAAAGTTCAAAGGCTCAGCAGGTGGAGCACATCTGAGACACAGTGGCAAGGGTTCTGTACACATTTCCAGAAATGAAATTCCCTCAAGCCCTCAAGAGGACAAGAGGGTGGTGAGCTGTGCTCTCTCTCTCTCTCTCTCTCTCTCTCTCTCTCTCTCTCTCTCTGTCTGCTTCGTACACTTTCTTGCTGCCCTTCTGAGCACTGACAGATAAACCTTGGGAGTGTTTCAGTTTAGTATTTTCCCAGCTCTGATTCTTTGGATCACACTGGATCTGGGTGCCAGGGGCTTCGTGTTCTGATTCTGGCTCTACGGAGTGGATTCTAGGTGGTAAAAATTGCTCTGACCCAGGAGGTCTGTCCCCTTACCCAGTACTGACCCTGAGGCCCTCAGCTTAACTTCCCTCAGTGTGTGTGTTCGCACTGAAAATCCTGGACAGTATTTACTGCGCTATGGTTGTGCACAATGATAGTAAGAGAACAAGAGTCTTTGAATATTTTAATATCTTATGCAACAAGAATTCCCCAATGGCTAATACATATATGTATATATGTATATATGTGTGTAGATATATATAATTCCGTTGATTTGATTTTTTAAAAAATACCCTCATAGAGAATTCTTTTTTTCCTTAGAAAAACACAAATTTATTATCTTTCAATTCTAGAACTCAGAAGTCCAAAAGAGGTCTTACCGGGTTCATATCAGGGTGTGGGCCCGGCAATGTTCCTTTGCAGGGGAATAAGGGACACTGGCCCCGAGGCCACTGCGTGCCTGGGCTTGTCGCTCCCTTCTTCATCTTCAGAGTCAGCAACATCAGGCCAAGTCCTGAAGCTGTCAGCTCTCTAGTTCTCTTTTCTGCTTCCTTTTTTACTTTTAAGGACCCTTGTGATTACATTGGACCTACCCAGATGATCTACATTTTATTTTCATTTAGAAAATACAAATAAAGTACAAATAACATTTATCTTCTAATCATTTTTAAGTGTACAGTTCAGTAGTATTGAATTTATTCATACTGTTATGCCTATAGATACTTCATGCGTTTAAAAGGAAATTCAAATCTCCCAAGCATATCACTTGGATATTTAAAACACTTTTTTAATAATTATTGACTTAAAAAAGAGATCAATACTAAAATTATAAATTATTGAGAAATGAATGGCCACAATAGCCCTACGTGTCAAAAACAGTTAGGTATATCCAAGGAAATTATATAGCCTTAAATAGATTATTAGAAAATGAGAATGCTGGGTATGGTGGCACAGCACTTAGGAGGCTGAGGCAGAAAGATTGCCTTGAGTTCAAGGTCAGGCTAAACTACATAGTGACTCACTGTCTCAGAAAACAAAACAAAACAAAACAAAATTTTAAAAAAGAAAACAATAAAGACTAAAAATAAATGACCTAGACGTTCATCACAGTAACCTTGGGAAAGGACAAAAAAGTACAAGGGAAATATTATAAAAATAAAAACAGGAATTAATGAAACAGAAAAGAGTAGAATTAATCAATATAAGCAAAAATAAATTATTTCAAAATAAAAGTAAAATAAACCTTTGTTAATTCTTATAAATATTAAAGAAAAAAAGGAAAAATGCCCCAGCACCATCCCAAAAAAGAAAAATAATGAACTTTAGAAAGAAGACAGTAAGCAAACCACGTTTCAATGATAGTTTTAAAAGTTACAAGAGATAATGTAAACTTTATAGTATTCAGTGTAAAAATAGTGACCTAAGGAGACATAAGAGGTTGAAAAGTGAATAATTCAATATCTATATAAGTAATTTAACAGGCAATCAAATATCTATCCTTTAAAAGGCTCACTGACAGACAATTTATAGGCAAGTTCTACCAAACTTACAAGAAATAGATAATTCTTACTTTATATAAATTATTTCAGCAATAGAAAAAGATATAAAGCCCTACAACTTGTTATACAGAAATGAGTAGAACAAGAAAAATTACATGATCATGAATACAAATAAATACCCTACATAATATATTATAAAATAAATATGCAATCCTACTATATAGCCAAGTAGAATTTAATCTCATGAATATAAGGATATTGCAATGGTTGAAAATCTTTTCTTATAATTTTCTACACTAATAAATGAGGAAATCAACACTGACCTATGCTTTAAAAATCTGCTTAAATTCAACTCCTAGTTCAGGTTAACATAAAAAACCTTCATACTAAAATTTTAAAGGAAGAAAACACCCTTAAATTGACAGAGGACATCTGCCAGAAGTTCTGCACACCCCCACCATCATCCCCACCTTCAGCAGGACAAGAGTCAGCTAAGCTATTCACCATTGTGCTGGAGCTGAGCCAATATAGAATTTATTATTTTAAGTAGAAATGCTGGGTTCTAGGATTTGTACATTCTTGATAGATACTCTAATTTCATAGTAATATGTCAAACCTCTGTTTTCAGTATTAGGAATAATATATAAAATATATACTGTTCACTGACGAGCCAAACAAAGTATCATAACTACATTTATTTCCTTGTATAATTTTTTTTAACCTGGAGTTAAAAATATACTCACATCTTCATTTACTTAATAATCATTGAACCTAATGGTTAAGCTATCTTATATAATCACAGAGACGTGCAAAATACCAGTGCAAAGGCTTTTCCACATAGACTTGTCATGAAATTGATCCATTCTAATTTTTATCGTGCAGAAATATTTCTCTTGGACCTTCTAGCTTTCTGCTTGAATATGGATCCTCTCTTGTTTAATTCCTCCAGAAAATAAATCTCTCATCCTCTGCACAAGCAGATGAGTGTCCTGGATTTGAAGTAGAGGTGTTGCTGTAGAACCTTGAATTAATTGTGGTCGACTTATATGGCCAATTTGAGCAGGAATGCCCAGTTTGGACTGAGTTGGTGTTGTTCTGGGCGTAGAGTATCCGCCTCAGGATTGTTGCTGACGCAACATAAAGGAGAACTGGAGCAGAAGAGAGGGGCCGCTGTTTCCCAAGAGAAACTCTGTTGTGGCTGGTTCTTCTGAAGGAAACTAGGCTGTTCTTGTTGCAGGAGCTCCGGGCCTTGCTGTCATCGGGGATGGCTGCTGTTTGCTTCAGGGGAGCTCTGGTCTTTGTCTCCTCTGTGAGCACCATATCCTGGTTCCAGTATAGATTTCTTCAGCCATTTAGTCCAGACACAGAAGTACATGGGACAGTGCCGTGGGTCCCAGCCCTTGATTGGATATTTCGGCCTCCAGTGCATAGATAGACCTTCTGCACTCTTCCTGCATTTGGCTTGTGTGTGCGAATGTTGTAATTCGTGAATGTCCTGTATTAAATCTGCTCTCTTGCACACCATTGACTGTAGAAAGTAACTACTACAATAATCTTCCTGTTTTTTAATGCTCCACTTCTCCCTGCCTTCCAAAGAACATGGTTGTTCCAATTCTTGCCTTTCCTGAGCATTCCCAAGTCATTTATCATTCCTCACCTACTTTTCCAACTTCATATAGTCTCGCTTAGAGTTATAAATGATAAGGTAGTTAGTGGTTCCGTTCATTGTTCTCATTTTTGGGTGATTCCCAGGAGAAAAAGGGTCATATTATTCACGGTCCCAAGAAGAAACCAGCAACCTACTAAACTTAGGGTGACTTCAGTAATTTTCAATCAGTGAACTCTTTACAGAGGTATGGGCTGGATGTGGGGCACCACAGACAATACTGCAGTGCTAGAGTGCAGCAGAATTTTCACCCAGCCTCCAGCCTGAAAGGGAAAAGAGGGAAAGGTAACTGGAATTGAGGAGAGACAGGCAGAAGGAGGAAGCTGTTTTGAGAGAGCAGCAGTGAGTTGACTGACATGAGTCTAGAGGGAGGCAAAGGACTTCATTATCTTTCTTCATTCTCCTTCTCTTCTCTTGAGAGTGATGGTAGGTGGGACTCAACCAGGAGCCAAGGGGCAAGGAGCACACTGACGGCTCTGAGCATACATATTGCTGTGGTTTCTCCCCCGGAGTTTCCTGAACTGGAAGCTTGGACCCCAGTGTAACAGTAATGAAGTGGTGGAAACTTTAGGAGATGTGGCCTCGCAGGACATGATTAGACCATGCAGCAACCTCTCCCAAAGGATTAATGCCCATCCCACAGGAGCGGGTTAGCTCTTGTGTGACTGGATTAGTTTTCTTTGCAGCAGAGTGTTATAAATCAAGGTCAACGATGCACTTGGCCCCTTCTGCATGTGACTTGTTCCCTGACTCTCTACAATGTTCAAATGCCATCAGGAGGCTCTCACCAGGATGCCTGTCCCATGCTGTTTGGACCCTCTAGCCACCAGAATCATAAACCAAATCTACTTCTTTTCTTTATAAGTTATCAAGGCTCAGATATTTTGTTATAGCAACACGAGATAGATTAAGACTCAAATTAGTCCTCTTCAGGCAGAAAACAAGGTGGAAAGACAAAGAAAGTGGTTCTGGAGTGTTAAATAGAAGATTTCTGGAACCAGGATGGAAATCTCTTCTGTAACAATATTAAAACCGAAGATTTCATCTCTTTTCTTTTAATGTTATCTCTCAATTGACACCTAAGCTGATGTTATTAAGGCCTAAATATATATCCCAAGCCAGAATTCTTCTTTAAAGTCTAGTAGCTCCCAAAACCTACTTAATAGCTTCAGTTGTATAGCTAACTGACACTTTGAACATAAAGTATTCAAAACAGAAGTGTTGATTTTTACCCCCAAATATGTCCTTCTTCTCAATTATTCATGTCAAAAACCTACTAAGAGTCACAGTTGATCTTTCTTTTTCTCTCACTCATTTTTACTACCATTGATTCTACCCTGTAAATAAATTTTAGATCATGTCACTTCTTGCAGTTTCTGCCACTGCCCCCCTAACCTGAGTTCTGTCTTTTTGCCTCATCTAAAAAATTCAAAATATCTTCTGTTTAGTTTCAACTGTTTCAGCTCTTGTTCTCCCACAACTTATTTTCCATACAGTAGTTAGAGCAATCTTTAAAAACTAAAAATACAAGCCACATGACATTTCCATGCTAAAATTCCTAGATTTCCAATACTTCCAGAGTAAAATGTTTGAATAAAATTTTGGATTAAAAAAACTAACATTTCTAACTGCCCATGACGTTTTTAAAGTCTCTTCTTTGCAAATTCTGACTCTCCCTACTCAAGCTTTCTTACCTAAATTCAAACATGTCCTTACATTTTCTGTTATTTTTTATTGACTGCTGAGGACGGTCCTTACACAATGATTATACTCTTGGCTGGCATGTCTCAGGTGTGTGTTCTGTATCTCTCATAGAGCTTCTTGATATGATTTAATTTCAGTCACCCAAATGGTAGTTAGCTTGATAATACATTCTTTACTGGCTGCTTTCCAATTCCTGTCTCATTTTTGCAGTCCCATATTCCTACCTTTCCAGAATACATTACATGCACTTGAATATAAAGAAATACAAAGACACAGTGAACCTGTTCTTCTGACCTCTCCACCTGCCCTCCCAGCCCTCTTCCCATAGTACTTTGGTACAATTCTTGAAATTGAACCTAAAATAAATCTAGCTGTCAGATCTAAACAGTAGTGTTGGTAGGCAGATTACTGGAGTGTCTAGACATTCCTTTTTATATATCTCACGTGTGTGCATGCGTGTGTGTGTGTGTGTGTGTGTGTGTGTTTTCTGATTTCTGCAGTGTAAATATTTCTATGACGGCCAAGTGCAGGCAATTCATGCGATGTCACTGAATGTGAAGTGGGGAAGAGAAAAACAGTAGCACATTATTACACAGTTTTTCCACCTGTACTTGCCAGCCCCTAAAATGTTGCTCCTGGAATTCACCCATAGTGTCTATTTCTCTCACACATTGTTCCAGGGTTCATTCATACAACCAATAGAAAGTGCCAGTGGTGATGGTACTTAACTTGCAAAGTTAGGCTATAAAAGACACTGAAGTGTCTATCTTCCTCTCTTTTCTCTCCTGGATCACTCACTTTGGGGAAAGTTAGCTGCCATGCTGTGGGAGCCTGTTGGAAAAGTTCATGTAACAAAGAACTGAGGTCTCCAGCCAATAGCCAAATGAGTTAAAACTCTTGGAAGTGAAGTGTCCAGCTCAGGTCGAGCCCTGAGAGGCCACATTCCCAACGAACATCTTTGCTGCAGCCTCACTAGAAACTGAGCCAAAGTCATCCAGCTAAGCTGTTCTCAGATTATTAATTTAGAAATTATATGAACTAATTAATGTTTGTTATTTTTAAGCTGCTATATCTTAGGTTAATTTATTATGCAGTAATAGATAACTAATATTCCAGCATACAGATAAAATACATGTAAATAGCCTCAAGAGCATAGATAATAGTAAAATAACAATAGTAAAATAATTAGGAAATACTGAAATTTGAATATATATTACCTTTGTTTCTAGCATAATTTATGTAATTATGTTTATATAATTAAAATTTTAATAATAGTTGTGTTTAACAGACAGCTTGAAAAATCCCAGAAATTCGAACCCTCAGGTCTTATGAGTCTATATGAGCCAGTTTTAGCAAACCACTGACTCTCCTTCAGTTATTGTCAACCTTTTTAGGATGGATATATTTATTAGTAACAATTCCTTGAATTTACAGTTGCAAAATATTTGTAGCTAGTTTTACATTGTATGCATGCACTATGCTGCTAATATTGTTATCCAGTTTATAAGGGAAAAAGAATCATACTTTAAAACAAAGATTTTCCTGTCAACGGAAACAAGCTTTATAATCAAGAGAAACTATCAGATCACCACTAACGTCACCTATAATATGGCTGAAATTGAGCTTATACCAGAAGGAAAAGTATCAACCCTGCCACTTTTCCATTTCCTTGTGTTTACATTATTAAAATGCAATTAAACTCATGGTCTCTCTGCAGGAATGTTTTAAAGCTACTACATTTTGTGGATAAAAACAAAATAACATCATCTGTGAAATCATCCATACTGTTTATATGTAAATTGCAACATTACAGAGTTCTATGAAATCAGACAAATGAGGATTGGGGCCATTGCTAATGCCAACTCAGTGTGGTATCCTTGCTCTTAAAATACACTGGTAACAAATGACGGAATGGACCAAATAATGGTGTCAGCATCAATCTATAAGCTAAATGTTAAACAGCTTAACTCTTTTTGTATTTTAAGAGAAATAAATGCACGTTTTATTGAAAACAGCTCTTTCTGTGGAGCTGGAAAGAAATGACCACACAAACAATGTTTAAAAGACAAAATAAAACAATATACTCTGTAGCAGCAGAGACCCAACATAGAGATGGATGTAACCATCAGAGTTGTGGTGTTTGGTTGAAAGCAAAAATCATAAAAAGCAAGTAAAGTGAGGAAAAGAACTTTAAAAGCATCTTTAAGCCCCTTAAGTTTCCTTTTCTGGGAAGATTTAATAGAATAATGCAGTCACCCATCCTCCTGCTTGACTTCTATAAATGTTCTGTACCTCACCCCTCCAAAGTATTTAAAGATGCTCATTCAGATGCATATTCTTCTACATATTATAAAGTAATTTGTCACTTCTTTTGTGTTTTGATAGATGTTTCCTGGTGTTTAGCTCCAGAGTGTTTCTTTTCATGCATCTGAAACAGTGTTGTTTTCTAGAGACTGACACATGGGTCTAAAAAGAGAGTATCAGGCTGGGAGTGTAGCTCAGCAGCAGATGCTTGCCTAGCATGCTTGAGGCTCTGGCTTCCATCCCCAACTATATATCAAATAAAGTGTGTAAAGAGAGTACAACTCTGTTTCTCCTCAACCATCTCCTGTTCTCCAAGGGAAAGTAAACCAGGCAAACCACAAGATGTTAGTGATTTATGCTGGAGGTGGCACTTGGACCACTTTAACTAGTACCTTTAGCACTATTAAAACATTTTTGACTAGCGACTGAGATTCCAGTGATACTAAAAAGAATATATTGATAATGTTTCTTTAAATAAATGGAAGTCTATATTAATTGTGGTAGTGTAAGAGGAAAAATAATCCTATAATCACAGCCCTTAACATTTATAAAGTACTTCCAAATCCTAGTCTCATTAGAAATTACCTGCAGTCCTAGGTTGAGATTATTTTTATTTACTGTTGAAAAAATTGAGGTCAAGTGGCTTACTCAGTTTATACAAAGCTTGTTTCTATGGTAAGTATCACGGACACAACAGGTCCCAAATTCAGTGATACATAACACAAAGAGACAAGTGAAACAGATTGTTTTCCCCTTCTCTTTGGCTTCATGTTTTCACCACCTCCCTAACTACACAGTCCGGTTGTAATAAGTTGAAGGTCTTCATTTAGTTGTGCTGGTTTTGAGAAGACTCCTAAATAAAATTACATCTCAGAGGCTGGATGAAAAGACAGAGGGAAGGAGAGAGTTTCACCGGCAGACATAAACCAAGAAAATGATTGCCAAAATAGGGATGGATGAGGTTAACTAAAAATCTGTGTGGCTATAATGCAGAAAAGATAGAGGCAGTAGAGAAGAATCTGAAAAATAAACAATAATATAGAAAACCTCAAATTTTTCAGACCACTGTTTTAACTTTTCATAGCATCTTAGGGTCAAATGGACAGTGATTGTTTTTCACCATGGTAGACTGCAGACTGGCTGAACTATGTGTGTTCTCTGAGCCTCAGTTTTTCTCTCTCCTAAAGACACAGAGACAGACAGACAGATGAACACGTGCATGCACACTCACACCCCCCACCCCTAATTTAGTGCTACCAAATAAAATAAAAGATACCCAGTTAAATTTGGATGTAAGGTTTAAAACAAATTATCTTTGGAGTGGGCTACTGGGGACCAAACTCAGGGCTTTGCACTTGCTAGGCAAATGCTCTACCACTTGCACTAAATCCCGAGCCCCACAAATTATCTTTTTCACCTAGGTATATCCCATGCAGTATATGGAACATACTTATATTGTACTAAAAACAAAACAAAACAAAACAAAACAAAAAAAAACTGTTTCTGCCAGGTATGGTGGTGCACGACTGTAATCCCAGCATTCTGGGTAGCTGAGACAGGAAGATTTCAAGCTCAAGACCATTTAGTGACTTACCAAGACCCTGTTTCAAAAATAAAAACTAAAAAACAACAACAAAAAAAAGAGCAAGGGAGGTGAAGATGTAGCTTAGTGTAAGGCCCTGGGTTCAATCTGAGTATTAAAAAAAAAAAAGAAAGAACTCTTTATCTACAATTGAAATTTAAATGAGTGCAGTAAATTTTTATTTGTTAAATCTGGAAACTCTAACCTAATTAAACTTCAGATCGACTTGCTACAGAGAATGTGATTTGACTGAAGCCGAGGAAATTGTTACTATCTCCTGCTGTCCAGTGTTGGAATATCTTCTTGTTTTCAGATATGTATATTAGTGGCAAATGATTCTTGTTGCTAGCTATGTACTCAAAGTTCACACTTTAAATGCAATTTCCACTCCTGGTAGATGCTGGAAAAAGTTTTCCAGGTAGATATATAAAGCATACTCTTTGCATGTAAGATCTATCATAAAAAGTTTGTAGAATCTCTTTCCTGGCAGTTAGTTGATTTGAGGGAGATTATCTCAAGTGGATCAAACTCAGATTTATCAAATGGCAGGAAGAAGGAAAGACAACTCTCCAGACTACATCGATTACATTTTTTATTTGCTTTTCCAATTCTTTATTTTGCTCAAGAGAACTATGAAATTGGACTTGCTGAGGCAGTAAAACATCTTATACAAAAGGTTTAGAGGGATTCTCTTACCCCTGTACCCAATGACAAACCTGACTCAATTAATAGCTCCCACAGTCTGTCATTAAAAGTCAGGAAAAAAAATGTGCTTTGTGTGCACTTGAGGATGGCATTGGTGCACAAATAGAAACATCCAGAGGTTTAAAAATTGCTATCAAATGTATTAAAATTTAATTATTAAAATCTAATCTGTCTTAAGGTTTTATGGAGGTAAAATTCACATAAAATTAGCAATTTAAAAATGAGCAATGTGGTGATATTTAGTGTGTTCACGATTTGTACAACCACACCCTTGATACAGTCACCAAATATTTTGCTTGCTCTATTTCATTACCTATTAAACCATCATTCCCCCCATCTTCCGCCAGCCCTAGCAATCACTAATCTGCTTTCCATCTCTATGAATTTACCAGTTCAGTTATTTCATAGAAATGGAACCACACACTCTGTGGCCTTTTGTGTCTGATTTCCTTCATATGACATCAGGTCTTGGAGGTTCATCCACATTGTAGCATGTATCAGTCCTCCCTCTTTTTTATGGCTGAATAATACTTTCCTTAGGTTTTTAAATTGGGCTTATAAATCTTATTATTCTGTTTTGTAGAATTAGAAAATCATGATTAACTGAATTAAACTGGCTGATTAATACTTAGCCCGTAGATTATAATTGTTAAAATTCCTTTAAAATTTAAAATAGTACATATAGATTTAACGTAGCCAATTTTCTTTAATACTTTAATGAGTCTTCAGACTGAAATGTAACACTCATACAGAAAAGGACACCTCAGTGGACACTTGCCTGATCTTCAAAGTGCACACACCTGTATAATTAACACAAGATCAAAGAGAGCATCACAGAAGGTGCCTCCTGCCCCATTCGCTATTTCTTGTGAAAGAATCATCTTTACATTCTCAATCTGTGTGATTTTCTGAGGAAGATATACTTATCTACCAACTCTACCAATTTTTTGCTAATTGCCTGATAACCTTAACAAAAATGGCCACCTGGATGCTAAGGATGGGATTCAGGAAGAAGCCTTTGGTCTCCCTGGAACCCCCTGAGAAGCACCCCAGGAACCAGTTCTTCCCTTTGTGCTGAACAGACAGCATGCATTTCTCTTTAGTCGGAATGCATTGGAAGTAAAAGAGAATAGTACTGTGTATCAATTATACTGGGTTACACTGAAGATCAACTACTAGTTAATGTTTATTAATTTCCCATAGATGTATGGGCAAGTAGTTCTTTTCTTGTAAAAACCCCTTTAGGTATCATCAGGGATGGGCGGGGGAACTCGTGCCTTTATGGCATATGCTGTCAAGTGTTCCCATGCTCAATCCAGGTAAATATTCCCCCTTAGAAGACATATCTTCTGAAGAATTATTTCTACTTGGACTAGACTTTAATAGCAGCAGCTAGATGAACAGAAAGCCCAGAGCCAAGATCAACATGGAAAATAGTCAAAAGTTCAGGTGGGAAAAACAGTATGGGTCCATACAGTAGAGAGATATGCTGTTAGCAATTCAGGATCACTGAGGTTGTGAAGCAAACGGATGGAGGCCTATCCTCCTCTTTCTCTATACCATTACTTTTATTTTCAGAGGAGTTTCTGACAGGACACATAGGACAGAGGAGTGATTTTTCACTCCTGTGACTTATTAGGGCAAATGACTCTGTTCAAAGAGGCCCTTTATCAGCCCTTCCACTTCATCATGGAGTTGGCTGCCTACCTGTTCAGTGATAATCTGAGCATGATCCGCAATTGTAATAGCGGATGTAAGAACACTTGACACTGTTCTAAGTGTTTTTTAATCCATTTAGTTTTCACAGCAACCCTTAAAATTAGCACTATCTTTATTTGCATTTTACAATTGAAGAAACTGAGGCAAAGAGAGGTCAAATACTTCATCCAAAGTCACCACCAGCCAATACATGGCAGAAACAAAATTGACATCAAAGTAGTCTGATTGTGGAGTGCCCGTATTTTTAATTTAAGCCATTCTATACTAATTTTTAATATTAAAACACTTTATATCAGAGCTGCAGTTAATGTTCAATCTCTCGCGTATTCCTGCAGATTTGTAGGCTGTTGTTGCAACACTGGGATGAAGTTTTATTCCGTCCCTTATCCTCTGGGCCTTGGACAATTGCTCAGCGGTGGGGCCGTCTCCTGTTGCTCCACACCTGTGCTTGAAGTGAACCAGGTAGGGGAGCTTGTATTATTTCTTGTCTAGTTTTTCAACACTCGTTGAGTGCTCACTATAAGCAAAACACTAGAAGGATTAAAGATGCACAAGACAAAGTCTTGTCTTATGGTCTCACCTGGATCCAGGTGCATTTAGGAGAAAAGAAGATGGAACAGGACAGGAAAGCATTAGAAAAGAACACTAATCTCCAGTCCCGTTTGGTACAAGCTTTATCGCTAACTCTATTCTGAATCATTGTGATGTGGTGGAAAAGCTGTTGCTTTCTTGTATCTGCTTTTCTACTCAGAAAAATGAAGGTACCTTGATATTTTTGACACAATACTGGAAAGGTTTGTTAGAGTAGAAGTGGTTTAAGATCTAAGGCAAAATATCAAAGTGCTATTATCTGCATACACAGCACACAGTGCCCTTTCAGGACTATTGCCTATAGACTTACTGCACAGAGCAAAGCCCTCTGGGAATGAGCACTTACAGAGAAAAATGGTTTATTATCATAATGGAGTATTCAATTACTGGCTCTGATGAGAGGTGGTGGGGTTTCTAAATTCATTGTATTAATTTAGAGTTGAGGGGGAAATAATTAAAAATATAGGCCATGTATGGGTGCTGCATAATGTGGATGATATAGTGTGGTTATAATAGGAATATGATGCATTTTATTTATATAGTCTCTAGCTACAAAGAGTATATTAGGTATTTTGCAGTGGGGCTCAGAAGCCTAAAACAAGCAAGATTAAAATCAGCAATAAAACAGATCAGGAGAAAGCAGTGAAATTCAGCAATAAATCTGATGCAAAACCAATGTGATATGCCGAAGGCCTTTTAGAATTTGCGGCAGGCTGGCGCTTCTGTTTTCTTATTTTCATGATATGGAGGATACGGAAGGTGAGGTTGATGACTGTGAAGGAGAGGTCAGCCAGGGAGCACTTCCCACTGTAGAAAGAACAATTCTGTTGTTGAAGGGGAAAACAGGATTTTCATGGCCTAAAGATTTTTGTGAAAATTCTTTGTGTGTGTGTTTACTGTGTGTTTGTGTGAAACTCCCCCTAGTCACTCATTCCTGTGTGACTCATAAGCCTTACAGTCAGGAAATCCTTCCTTTCAATGTAACCCCCAAATCATTTTGCTGGGCTTCCCACTACATTCTGTTTCATTTCTCTCAGATGTATTCTCAGCTTTTGATCTTTTAAAGTCTCTGGACTCCTGTAACAATTACTCATAGTATTCCTCGTGTTAATATAACAGCAAAGAAGCAGAAATAAGGCTGTTGAGATCTGATTCTGCGAAGGGGCTGCAAAGCTTTTTGTTTACCTACTCAGGACGAGAATATGAATTTAGCAGTGATATGGATTTCATTGAGCCAGGGGGTCTTGACATAATAACAGAAATAAAAACTTCTTATTTCAGATCTTTATGGAAATGGCAGAAAGATTTGTTGAGAAAGACTTACTATACTCACTGTGAAGAAAATCATTATTTCTCTTTAGGCACTTATATTTAACATACTCTAAAACAGTGGTGGGAAACCTATGGCATGCATGCTGCAGCAGGCACACAGAGCTCTCTCTGTCAGCATGTGAGTCAAGTCCCTCCAGCAAAGTTTTGACAAATTATCAACATGCACTCAACAACCAAAGATCACACCAAATGCAAATTTTTACCTTTCAATAGAAAGCTGTTTGTACCATCAAAAGCTCAGTTATTATGTTTTTAAAACAAAATATATTATTAATGTCCGAGTTGTTTTTCTAAATGAAAACCTCAGTATTCAGGTTTAATTGCACTTTTGGCACTTTGCAATAAATAAGTGGATTTTGGGTTGCAGTTTGGGCACGTGTCTCTAAAATGTACCCCATCACTACTCTAAAGCGTATCTTCTAATGTCCTGGTAAAAAATCTTTAACTCCGTGTGTTGAAGAGAATCGCTTTAGTCTCATTTATAATCTTTTTTATGTGATCCATGTTGTTCTTGCTGCACACGCAGATATATTGCCTGCCAAAACCTCACCTCTAAGGACTGAACATTACATATTTTCTATATTTTTATTTGTTATGAATATATATTTGTAATATATAATAATTGCATTCATCTTGGGGAATTGGTACATATACATATCACATTTTAATAATTTTTACTTCCACCTACATATTTTCTCTGGAAAATGTGCCTGTCTACCATGCATTCTCCAAATTACTTGCTAGTTGTCTGCTCTACTTAACAGAAGTGCATGTGTGGTGAAACTGGGTGCTCTTCTACCTTCTCAGAACACATTGCCCCCCACTGTCTCTTTATCCGCTTTTTTTTGCCTTTGCATAGTTCATCTCCCCTTTATAGTACTGATCCCAGAGATGTTTAATCTCTTTTGGTGGGAAGTATTATGTCCTGCTTGGCAGCTATGCTTAAAGGTCCTGCTTTGAGCTGTATCACAATACTTTCTGGGCAACACCCTTAAACATCGTCTTTCTCTTTGAGCCAAAGATTCTCTGCTCAAATATTTCATTTCTAAAAAGAGGTATTAACATCAAATTGTAATCATGTATCAGCATCAGCTTGCAATAGTCTTAAACTTGCTGGTGTGTTTCTTCAGGGTGGGCACTACCTTCACATTTTCTGAAATTTTCTTCCATATCTGATTCATATTTATATACGGATTAAATACACTATAATTGTACTTTGTCCATATATACCATTATATTTTTCCTTTCTCTTTCAATATCTTATTTTGAAAATGACCAAACTTATAGAGAAATTGGAAGAATAGAAAAATAAGAATGTGTATATTTTTGCCAAGACTTTCCGTTACTATTTAGCTACATTTATTTTACATGTTTATACAAACCATATTTTTCTAAACTATTTGAACAGAAATTACAGAAATCATATTTCACCTATAAATATTTCAATACACATTTCCTAAAAATGAAGACACTTTTCTATAAAACCACAATACTATTTGACACCTAGGGAAAAATAAGAATATACAGTCCATATTTAAAATTTCATAATTATCTCAAAATTTTTACAAATATATTTTTTTAAAATCTGGTATCTTTGCATTGGGTATTTAGCTCAAGTGGTAGAGCATTTGCCTGGTAAGCCCAAGGCCCTGAGTTCGATCTACAGAGCCACCCCCCCCCAAAAAAGAATAAAATCCAGTATCTCATTAATGTTCCTGAATTGAGTTTTGTTCTTGTATCCACAAAGTCACTCTGAACCAATGTGGAAGTTCAAAGTTGTTCACTTATAGTTCCTGTCCCATGGTTCTTTGTAGACTCTGGAATATTTATTTGTATCCAGAAAAATTACATAGAGATCAAAAATAACAAGTTTAGGACCCTTAGAACAAGGCCTATTATGTATGTTAAACACTTGTTACAGGGAAGAGTTAGAATTAGAATAGGGATGATAGTCTGGGAATACGTGCCAGGGTAATTGCCATGGTTGTTAATGTGGAAATGTTGTTCACTATTGGTACTGCCTGAAGTACCCACCATGTACTTTTCTCTCCATATTCTCTTATTAGTAAGGGTCCACCAGAAGGGCACAATCAATATACTATCTCTCTCTATCTCTCTCTCTCTCTCTCTCTCTCTCTCTCTCACACACACACACACACACACACACACACACACAGGCTTGCAGGATAAAAGAGGAAGAATCTCATTGGCCTTCTGTGGAAGCAGAGGTGGAACAATCCAAAATGGCCATCTGTGCACTGGAGAGTTGGAGGATCCAGTAACAGTCAAAGGTTGAAGGCCCAGAAGCTCAAAACAAAGTCAATGGTATGAGTCTTTTGGAAAGCTGAAGACTCTCTTGGAAGACTGAAGAGTCTATGTTGGAAACCTGAAGAAACTGGAGACTAATGTTCAAAGGCAATGGTGAAGACCAGAGCTCCTCCAAAGAAAAGGGAAAGACTTCCTTCTTCTTTCCCTTTTTAGTCCATTCAGGATACAAGCCTATTGGTTGTTTCCACCCACATCTTGGGTGGGTCTTCCTTCCTTGGGTAGTGATGTACACGTCAATCATCCAGAGACATAACCAGAGCTTTGCTAATGTGCTAGGTGGTTCTTACTCAAGTCAAGTTGACATACTACAATTAACAATTACACTCTCAAAGGCATACTCAGCACCTGTAATCTTAACTCATGGCACAGCAGTTGACTTACAGGACCAAGACTGACATGTCTGCTCAGTATATGTCATACCATTCCGAACTTTCACATCACCCTGGTATTAAAAATTGAAAACCTTGAATACACACAATTTATATTACTCTATTTCCCATGTAACTTTTTTTTAAGTTGTAAGATCTCTTAATAGTTTATTGAGTCACTTAATAAACTAGTAGATTCAGGATTAAATAGCTTTACTATATATTAAATCTCCCTGGTATTTCCATAATTCTCTACATTTTGCTATTAATTATATTCACATTAGTCTATCATATATAAAAATCATACTCACACAATATTCCCCCAAGTACCCAATATTTGATGCTCAGGTGAAAGCCCTATTTATTAATTTATAAATGTTGGGACTGAACAGATAACAGGTGGTAATGGCTGTTGTTAAGAATTGTATACATATCAGAGCATTTATTTACTTACTGTTTCCAAAATTAATATAAATATCACAAACCTATAAAGAGAAATAAATGTCAGCAATTTTGCATTTACTCAATACATATGAGAAAATATGGTTTATGATAAATTATTTACATAATTGATGAGATTTTCAGCAATAGTTTCATTAAATTTTTAAAAAGATTTAGAATGTGGGAAAGTATCTTGTGTGGAGGATTCTGAGGAACCATGTCAGAAATGCCAATGAAATATTGGAAGAGACTTTTGGAGACTTCACTGGAACGTGGACAGAGAATGCTGAAAAGAGAGATTGGAAATGAAAAGAGTCATTGTGCTGTAGAATTCCTCAAATAGGTGCTAGTAGTCAACAGGCTGCCATCACTTTAGTCAAAAACAAAGTGCTCTGTGCAAGGCACTTGTGACAAAGTAAGACACAGTAAGTAAAAAACAAGAATTTTGAAACTATTCAACTCTGCCATATAACAATGCATGTTACATTGGGTATCACTTGTTGTAATAATTTATTTAAACTATTATTTTCTGAGCAAATAATACACGTGTATATTTCAAATATATACACGTATATATCAGAGCATTTATTTACTTACTGTTTCTGAAATTAATATAAAGACATACACACTAAACTTTTCATTCCCTCCAGTTTCTTCCTAATAACCAACAGAAATTCTTCTATTATCAGCTTCTTGTATTCCCAGGAGGATATAGAATGCCTGTATATCTGGGTAGATGTAGACGTTCCATGTACATATTCACATTCATAAAAGTGAATGATATATTTGACAGCCATATGTTGTTACCGTCTATAAAAGTTAGTGAAATAAAATACAGAACACAAAATTAAATAAAATAACAAAATAAAGTTAGTATCTACATCCGTATAACCACTGCCTAATCAACAAAGAAAATTTTTCCATTTGCCACCCTGTCCCTCTTACCTAGAAGATAGCCATTCTCTTGACTTATAATAATATAGTTTATTTTGCAGGTTTATGAATTTTACATAGATGGAATTATGTAGTATACTATTTTGTGTCTTGGTTCAGTCCACTTTGTATTTTTGAGATTTATTTGTGTTGTATGTAGTGGAAATTGGTTTCTTTTTCTTTCCACTAGGAAATCTGTCCTGTGATTGTGGTACTGTTTATATATTCTACTGTTCTTGGGCATTTCTCTCATAATGCCTAGTTTGGGGATATTATGAATGTTGTTATGAATATCTTTTACATGTCTCTTGGTATATATGTACCCATGCATTTGTTGGAAAATAATGTAAATAAATCTTAATGTGTTATCACTCCCTCACATACATTGGCTTTTTTCACAAGGGTTTTTATGAAGTAGAACTTATAGAAGGAAGTTAGGTTGGGGAGCTGATCAGATTATACCTTGTAGGCCACTATTTTCACCTATATGCTGAACCAATTCGATTTGATATCTCTGTTACATGGATGTTCATTTCAGAGCCCAGCGTTTTTATACTTTTTAAAAAAAAATACTCAAATGTTCAATGACAGGATGTTGGTTATACAGTCATATACCTGTTCAAATCTACAGTATATCATTCAGCTATTATAAAAAATGATTACTAGTAGATTATGTAACAGAAACAGAAAAAAATATTGTTAAGTATTTAAAATAACAAAATAATATGCATTACTTATACAAAAATGAATTCATAGAATACAAAATGTTAGTAGTGGTTCAGTCTGACCAGAGGGAGTAGAATTGTCAGGGACTGTTTTATTCATTTTGTTCTTCCATGTTAAGTTTTATTCTATAGTAAAATTGCTCTCATAGTACACATTTTTTAAATAAAGTGGAGGCAGATGTTGTATGATGTGTTGGCTTGGACAGTGATGGTTACCTGGAGAATTGGTGGTGTTCAACCTCTTTTGCCAGGACTACTTTCATTCCTGTTTCTCTGACACTCTCTAATCCCTTTCTGGTGTTTACTTTGCTTTTTACCTGATATTTTCTATTTCTCTTTCTCTTTGTTCATTGTCTGCCCTGAGTACCAAGGGCATCAGAAAACGTGGAGAGGTCCTGTAGGTGAGTCTGAACTCATTCCACCAATCCATACATAGTAGCTCATCCACCTGTGAACTGGGTTCCCCTGTGGTACCTCCCCAAGCCTCTTCATAACCCAGATCCCTCACAAACAGAATGACCTCTCTAGGTGGTTGAAGTTCCTCTAAGCGGCGCCAAAAATAAATGACACTCACGCTTCTGTAGCTAGCCTCCCCTGCAACTGGACGTGCAATTGTGTGGTGGCTGAACTTCTTGAACCAACAATGCTTGAAATCTCAAAATCACCAACTCCACTATTTCACTGTTTGATACAAGTTTTATCATTTTTTTCATTCATCACTAGTGAGCCATTTAAAGACAAAAACAAGCATGAAAAAATAAACAAAAATTAGAAAGCTTTTCTGTATTTTGAATATTTGTTTCATTCTATAAAAATTTGTAGTTTTACAGAACAAGCACATAGCTTTTTGTATTAGAGTTTTATTCATATAAGAGAAAAATCTAAACATAACAAAAGACTTTACTTCAGAAGTATGAGAAATTTAGAATATGAAATTATGTTGCAAATCTGTTTCAATTTTACTTCTAATCTTATGTACTATAATGAGTTATAGTCTATCAATCAATCAAAATGACTTCTAATTTTGTTATTGTTCCCAAAGGCAGCTTAAGTTTGAATTAACTCATTGAACTGGTGCTGTCTTTTTAAAATTACTAAAAGAAATACTGTGTTTAAATCACTTAGCATTAGTTTGATGACTGTGGTGACTTTCACTGGCCTCTCTGGTAAAATTTTCTTTAAAGTTAAGTATTTTCAAAGAGTTCAGTCTCAACACTATTATATATTAAAATAGTAGAAAGGATGCTTTGGGTCAACCAAATACTGTACTTACTGAAAGCTCTGGTCTGTGGGAGGATATGAAAATGAATATAACAATGTTTTTGTGCTCAAGTTTAAAAATGAACAAGACTAAAGGAAACAAACACATCCTCTATAATAACCATATCTTGTTTTCAAGATCAGTGCTAAAGAAGAATTAAGACAGCCTTGGCATATAAATGCATAATGCATTTGTATGTCAGTTCATAGGTAAATCACTGGCCTTCAGCCTTGACGAGTAAGCAGAATTTTAATTAAAGGAATTGAAAGAAACCTCTCTAAAAAAAACCCTGATATTGAGTGTCCCACATATATTTCTTGTTATCTCCAAGTCTCACAACCACATTGAAGATTAGTAGCCAGATTTCAACAAATGTAGACTCAGGTGCTCAGCAACATTTTAGATTGAGCAAAAGTATGTAGGAAGAAGAAAACAAGAATTTTTCAAGACCCACTTAGAGAGTGTAGTATAGTAGAGTTACCAATAAAGAACCTGGTTTGCTGGTTCTATAGTGAACAGTCTGAAAAACAATGCTTTGGGGAATGAAGTCTTTGGAGTTTTTAAAAACAGGAATAAAAGGGATTAGATTCGTGTTTCAGTAAAATTCAGGATGAATGTGGTGAGTAGATTGGAATGAGAATGATAGAAGAAAGAGGAGTAGCAAATGGAAAGAAAATTAAAAAGTTGGAAGAAGATGAGAACCTAGTCAAGGGAATGAGAATGGGAACATGGGAAAGGGGACAGATTTAAGAAATACTGTGCAAGTCAAATTGATAGAACTTGGTGATAAGCTAAAAAAAAAATGACTCATTGAATCCTTGCTTGAGGACTCAAATGATTTATCTCATAACATGAAATTACCTATTTGAAAGTGCGCAATTTGGTGGCATTTAATACCTTCACGATGGTTTGCAACCATCAATACTATGACCAGAACATTTTTATCATTTCAAAAGGAAACCTTGGACCAATTACACACTCATTTTCCATAGTCTCCTCCCTCCTAAACATTGGCCCCTGATGACTAATAATGTACTTTCTATCTCTGTGGATTTACCTCTTCAGGATAGTTCATATGAAAGGAATTATATAACATATGACTTTTGTTTGGCTTTTCCACTTTCCATCGAATTTGTGTGTGAGTGTGTGTGTGTGTGTGTGTGTGTGTGTGTGTGTGTACTGAGGATCAAACTCAGGGCCTTGCACTGGCTAGGCAAGCTCTTTACCACTTGCTCAACTAAATCCCCAACCCCTCCATTATGTTTCTGAAATTCTTCAATATTATAGCACTTATCAATACTTCATTCCATTTTATAGCTGAATAATATTCCATTTTACAAATATACCACATTTTGTTTATCCCTCTGTCCATTGATGGATAGCACAGTTGTTTCTGCCTTTTGGCTTTTGTGAACAGTGCTGTGAATGTTTGTGTACAAGTTTTCATATAAACACCTGTTTTCAACTATTTTGTTTAAGTCCTGAGTAGTAGAATACCTGGATTACGTGGTACTTTTATGTCTTTTTTTTTTTTTAAAGTAACTGCCGAACTCTTTTCTACAGGAGTATTTCCACTAATTTTGTGTTTCCAGTAATGTGCTAGGACTCCATTTTCCCACATATAAGCCCAAATTTATTTTCCTTTCAAAACAAATTATAGCTAACCTAGTAGATGAAAAAAAGTATCTTGTGGTATTTACTAGATAACAAATGATATTGAGCTTCTTTTCACATGATACTTGACCATTTTTTATCATTTTTGGAGAAGTGTCTGTTGAGATCTTTTGCACATTTTATTACATTTTTTTTCTGAGGCAGTGTCTCTCTGTGTAGTTCACTCTGTCCTTGCTGGCTTTGCGCTCACTTATGCGAGGCTGTCTTTTTTTTTTGTGACAGTTTTTTTAAAAACAAAGAAACTTGTGTGTGTGTGTGTGTGTGTGTGTGTGTGTGTGTGTGTGTGTTTTACTGGGGATTGACCCTGGGCCTTCATACTGAGCTACATCCTCAGCCTTTTTTACTTTTTGAGACAGGGTTTAGCTAAATTGCTAAGTTTTCCAGGGTGGTCTCAAACTTGCAGTCCTTCAGCCTCTTCAAATGTTGGGATTCTAAGGATGTGCCACAATGTCCACTTTTTAAAAAATGTTATATGAGGGGGCTGGGGATTTAGCTCAAATGGTAGAGTGCTTGGCTAGCAAGTGCAGGGCCCTGAGTTCAATACCCAGCACCACCCCCCGAAAATATGTGAGTATCAAACCCAGGCCCCGTGGTAAATGCATGCTGTACCACTGAGTGACACACTCAGCTCCTCTATTTGATGGATTTTTGAGCCATTTACTGAAGTAGGAAACACAGAGGGAGAAGCCAATGGGAACGGAAAACCATGGGGAAATGTAAGTCTAGTTCAAGGAGTGGTGAGGATACCCAGAAGTACTCAACTGTACGTGGTATCTGGTACCTTCCATGTATGCAGGGTTTGTTGACTATTGCAGCTGGAAGAGAAGCTGAGAGACTGTTGCTGTCTTAGATAACTAGCAGTCAGGCTTGTCCCACAGAAACAAAGGACACTCCTGTTTCAACATAATTGTTCTTTATTATTGAAAATACCGTTTTTGTCCAACTTCTTAAAACAGTCAGAATCCCAAATATAACACAAAAATTAAACCACCATTCCTCCATCAGACAACATAGGCTGAACCAAGAAATGGGCAACAAATTAAACGGTGAGAGATATAGCCTATTGTAATCTACTTATAAAATTTCCCTCCAGATAGAATGCAATATGTGACTCTTAAACTACATTTACGTTTATTTAAGATTCATTTGAACTACTGTAATTGAAAAATCTAGTATAAAATTGAAATCCTGTGTAGGATAGTTGCTTTTTCCATGACGAATTATTGACTTTTTCCTTGAGTTTATAGTCTATATCCCATGCCTTGATTTACAAAGCCATGCCTAAAGCACATTTTTAATGTCTCAGCTGAGCTCACTTATGTGAGCAGGGACTGTTGATGGGGGCATGAAATGGCTCCTTTGTGGGAACTCTGTCTCCACGGCCGATATCATGAGCCACACGTTTTTGAATCTGTGTTCAAGCTGGGTGCTCCACAGACACCTAGGGCTGGGTGTTTTTTATGAATCTCAGGGAAGCCATTCAGCTGCTAAGCAGGCCTCACACATTTCATTTATCCACAATAATAAGAATATCAATACCTTGGATTTATATAGAGCTGTTCATCCCAAAAAGGTCAAAGCGTTCTAATTTAATTGGATGTTCCTGTGGCTTTAAGAGCCTCTGGGTATATTTACAAATGTAATAATAAAACCAGTCCTCCCTTGTTTACAAAATTATAGACGACATAAAACAGGACTAGCACATATACTGTTTCTTGCCCTTGCTGCATGAAGAAAGTAAATATATGGCCATGGGGTTCACGATCTTTTCTGAGATGGTCTCTTACGTGTTTCCTCACCTTATGATGCTATTTCTCTACCACGGAACCATTTATTCTAGGCAAATTATTGCCACATAGGATGCATGTTTTCACTTTGTAACCTAACTTGTCTAGAACACCCTTCCCTTCCTCTTTAGGTATTTAAGTCTCTACTCTTTTATTTTTTGCTTCAGTTTAATTATAACCTACCCATTCCATGAAGATCTTTCTGGTCATCCCAGCCTTCACTGATTATCTGTGAAACATCTACAACATTCATTCTCTTATTATTTAGGCATTCAGTAGATTCTGTGGTTTATGGTCATTTCTACATTGCCTTTTCTTTTATTTCCCTGTGCAGCATGTCAGAATTTCCATGCCAAAGAGTCTGTAATTAATCTCTTAGATGTTCATAAATAGTGCTTGGTTCCAAGTATCCTGGTGAGTTTGGCAGTCTGTTTTGAAGCTGAAGGTGATAAGTGGGCAAGCCTACTTGTCTTTCCCCAGATTTTGTTTTTAATTGTTCAGAGTCTAGGCTGGAGTTAGTTTGAAATGCCACCTAGAGTAGAGACAATGTTAAAGGGTAGGGATATGTGTGTTACCTGGAGATGAAAGGTATATGGGGCTAAGTTTTCTTGAGGAAGGATATGGAGGAAGGAGAACAATCAAAACAGTTTATCGAATAAAGAGTTAATTTGAGTATGTTAATTTAATTATCACTAATTGCATTTCCTGTATGTGGTAAAAGTAGTTCATTATTTTGACATTTATCCAATTTTTGCTTTTCAAAAAAAGTGTTTTTATTTATTTCTGTTTACACATTTTAGAAAGCACAGAAAAGTGTAATAAAAAATGAAAAATTGCCCACATTATTGTGCTTTAAAAAAACTTCATATTATCAACAGAGATGTATTTTAAACAAAATCAGTACCATATTTTGGTAATTATAGCTGGTATTTACCAAGTACTAATGGTACATATTTTATATAGTTTCACAATTACACTCTAAATGCAGTTGTAATGATACCTGCTTAATTGATAAGGAAACTGAGGCACGGAATGGTTAATAACTTTCTAAAAGTTAGCTAGCTGGCAAGTGGAGACGTAGGATGGAATTTAAGCAGTCCTGCTTTACAACATGCATTCTTTATTTTTTCACTGTTGCAAAATGTGCATAACATAAAATTTGTCACTTTTAATTATTTAAAAATACAGGATTTAGTGTCTTCAGTACAGCCAACACTGTTTCAGAACATTTCATCATCTCAAATGGAAGTGCCATATCCATTAAGCAGTCTCCCCGTCTTCCCTGTTCTGAGTTGTCACTAATCTGCCTTCTGTTTCTATGAATTTGCCTATTCTGGATATTTCATATAAATGGAATCAAACACTACATGGCCTTTGTGTCTGACTTCTTTCACTCAATACAGTGTTTTAGGGCTCCTCAATGTTGTAGTATGAACCCAGTACTTCATTCCTTTTTTGCCAACATTTACTTCTCCACTCTAAAAAGTTACAACCAACCTAATGAAGTGGTATCTCATGACTGTCTTGAATTGCATTTCCCTAGTGATTAAAAATGTTGAGCATATTTTCATGTGCTTGTTGACAGTTTGTGTATGTCCTATGGAGAAATGTCTATTCAAGTCCATTGTCCAGCTTAAATATTTTTAAACTTTTATTGTTGAGCTGTACGTTTTTAAAATATTGTGGATACAAGACACTTAGCATATACACGATTAGCTCCCATTTTGTGGTGTGTCTTTTTATTTTGTTCATGGTGTTCTTTGATGCAGAAGAGTTTTAATTTTGTTAAAATCCTGTTAATCTGTTTTTTTTCTTATGTTGCTTATGCTTTTAGTGTTATATGGCAATCTGTTGCCAAATAAAAGGTCATGAATATTTATCTTCATATTTTCTTTCAAGAGTTTTTTTCTGCTAATTTGAAGTTATTGATTTCTTTTGATTTACTTTTTGCTTATGTTGTGAGGTAGGTGCCCAACTTCATCTTTTGGCATGTTTATATGGAGTATTCAGCACCATTATTGCAGACTATGCTTTCCTTTATTGAATGTTATTGGCAACCTTTCAGATATCACTTCATTAAGCCAGGGATGGTAGTACTTCCCTATAATATTAGCACTGTGGGAGGCTGACACAGGAGGATCACAAGTTCAAGCCCACCCTGGGCAACATGGCAACTTAGTGAGACTCTGTCTCAGAATCAAAAATAAAAAAGGGATCAATTGATCATAAATATATGGGCTTATTTCTGGATCTTCAATTTCATTCCGCTTATGTATGTGTTTATCATTATGCTAGTTCCACCATATTTTGATTACTGCAGCTTTTCGTTAAATTTTGAAATTGGAAAATGAATCCTCTATAATTTTTTTTTTAAGATTTTGGTTACTTGGGGTTATTCATCTCCATATGAATTTTAGAATCAGCTCTTTTCATTGCTACAAAGAGGCCACTGAATTTTTATAGGGATTGCACTGAATTTGTAGATAACTTTGGGAAGTTTTGCCACGTCAACAGTATTAATTATTCCAATCTATGAATATGGGGTGTGTTTCCACTTATTTAGACTTTCTTTAATTTCTTTCAACTGTACTTTGTAGTTTCCAACACATGAGTCTTTCATTTCCTTAGTTAAAGTAAAATTTTTTTTCTAAATATTTAGTCCTTTTGCTGCTATTGAGTATGGAATTGTTTTGTTAGTTTCCTTTTAACATTGCTCATTACTAGTACATAGAAATGTCACTTTTTCTTCTTGCTGATTTTGTATGCTGAATTCTTTCATTTGGTCTAATTGATTTTGTGTGTATTATTCATATGATAGTCTCTACATAAGATCCTGTCATCTACAAACAGGGATTGTTCTGCTTCTTCATTTCCAATTTGGATGCTTTTACAATTTTTTGTTCCCTAATTGCTCTGGCTTCAACTTCCAGTATTTTATTAGCTAGAAATAGTGAAAGTGGCCATCCACCTCTTAGTGGGCAAGATTTCAGTTTTTTCCTCATTGATTATGATGTTCACTGTGAGTTTAAAAAATTTTTTAATATATTTACAAAGTTCATTCTATTTTATTTAAAAAGTTCATTCTATTTCTAGTTTTCTGAGTGTTTTGATTGTGAGGGCCTGGTGGACCTGGACATAAGATGATTTTCTGCATCAATTGAGATGATCACATGCTTTTCCCCCAAGAATGCTGGTTAAGACCAGCATTCTTAACCATTACGCTCATCTACCTTCCTGAATTACTTATAGCCTGCTTTTTGTACTTATACCATGAAAATTTTCTTTTTGTCAAGAATCTTTAAAAATACTATTTTCAGGGACTGTATGTTATTTTGTCTTATGAACTTTACATAATTTATTCACTTCTCTTTGTTGTTTCAAAAATTTCAATACTTTAACTATCTTTAGGAACAAATCCCTCGGACCAGAGTGACTGGGCTGTGTGCCTTTAAATTATGATATACCTAATTTCGCACTAATCTTGAAAAAAATGAATGTTAACTACTACCAGCTTGATATCCACTTAATGAAAGGTTGCTCCTCCCCAACTCCAAAACCTCTTGAGTTAGAATGCTTTCTACTCATCTTTGAAGTTGCTCACTTTTTACAGCTACAAAGCAAAAGCACCTCCCTTCTTTCTTCTGAGTGTTTATTCTTCTTGTTCCTCAGTCTGTTCACTTTCCATAAGCTAATTTAATGATTAGGTCAATAGAGTGAATGTAGGAAGTATTATAAACTCACCAAAACACTGTTAGTAAAGCACACATGCATTATTGCTACCTACATTTTATTTAACTTGGAAAGAAAGGTTATCTGCAACTTGGTCAGTTTTGTTTCTCAGCTGTGCATCTTTTGTCAATATTCATTTGTGTGTTCCTGCATGTATGGTTTTTTTAGATTATATGGAAATACAGGTACATTGGAGAGAACTCGATTCACACATTAAACAAATGTAGAAACATTTAGCTTCAGAAAACACCAAAGAAAGGAAGCATTTGTTTCGATTAATTTTCACATTTGTTTGGATTAAAAAAAAAATTATCACTTTTTTCCCCTAGTACTGGAGATTGAGTCTAGAGCCTTCTCACTGAGCTAAATTCCCAGCCCTTTTAAAAATTTTGAGACAGGGTCTCGCTAAGTCTCTAAATTGCCCAGTTTGGGTTTGAATTCGCGTCAGCTTTCTGAATGTGTTAAAGACATGCGCCACCACGCCCAGCTAAAAAATCACTTACATTTAAAGTGAAAACTTTGCATGTAGGCCTCAAACATAAGAACTCCTTCACCTTGAACACATTCTCTCACATACATTTATCATCAGGTAAATTTGACTAAAAACTGTGTTCAATTTCTGGTACCACAAAAAATATTCTAAAAGCAAGCAAATTTTAAAAAGCCCAAGGTTAAATAAATGAGGCCACTCATCAGGAGACTTAGTCCAAATCATTTCTGGTTTAGTTAGTTTCCCGGTCTTGCCAGGAACTGCGAAGGAGAACTACGATTCCCAGAGTACTAGGAGCGAACCCGTGTGTCGCGGCATCCAAAATTTTTTCTTGGTCCCGCCTTCTCCCTCTAGTGATTGGATGTTTCACTTCCGTGTCTCTGGATTACCTTCTCTCATTGGTGGAGAATCAGGCGAAGTCAAAGACGTAGTTTACGTTCGCCCTGGTTCTGTCAAGCCCACCGGCTCTCTCCCCCGCGCCAAGATGGCGACAGAAGCAGCTGGTGGGAAATACAGAAGCACAGTCAGCAAAAGCAAAGACCCCTCGGGGCTGCTCATCTCTGTGATCAGGTGAGGGAGGCAGGAGGCAGGGACGGGGACAGGGGACAGTGGCTCGACCTCCGTTTTGGAAGGGAGAGGGGTTAGCTGGGTTCCACCATGCTGACCCTTCCCTTTTCTCCTTGCCTCCCCGCAGTCCCTCCCCAGAGCTTCAGCAGTTCTCTCCCTTTCAGCCTCAGCAGTTACTCCCCTCCCCTTTTTTCCTCTGGATTTGGGTTTAGAGGGAGGAGCCCTGCCCCAAAGCTTTTCTTTAGGGTCCTTGGGCCCTGAAAACACGCCTGTTGGGTTTTGGTAGAGAAAGGTGTGTTCGTTCATAAAGTATTTATGGATTAATTACCTGTAGTAATACTCACAGAGAAAGGCGTCTTGTGTCTCGAACTTCTGGATGTAGGGCCCAGAAGTCCAAAGTCACCTGTCACGAGTAGCATTTTGTCCAACTCTGGGCACTTTGCACTCCCTGTGAATGGTTGCAACCTCAAATACAAGGATCTACAGTGAGCTGGTTGGAAGATCTGTGTGTTTGAAGGCACACGTCTGTCTTTTGATTTTTGTTCTGTTCTTTCCTGCCTTTCCATCCGGGTCTCTTCCTTAAAAACAAAAGAAATTTCAAGTTATCCTTTATGCACTTTTTGCTCCTGAGAATATTGGCATGAGAATTGGAGTGGTGGAGCTTTTAGGAGGTTTTTTGTTTGTTTTGTTTTTAAAAGTGAAACAAACTGAACACCGATAAGGATTATACAGGGAATGACTATAAACAACCTGAATAAAAAGTATTACAATTTTTTACTTTGTGAGTGTTTGAATTTCAGCTGGGATATTTTTCATCAAAGAAACACCCCTTCTCATTGCCTCCTTTTCCTCCACCTAATGCTAAACTTTAGTCTGAGTGCTTGGAGGGCTCTTCTACTGTTCTGATAATTGCAATTCCCCCCCCCCCCACCCCCTGCCCAGTTTAACCCAGGGCAGGGCTTTTGTTCTGAGCTACAACCCCAGCCCTTTTTAATTTTTAAAAATTTGAGACAGGCTCCCGTTTAGTTGCACAAGCTGGGTTTGAACTTGCCATCTTCCTGCCTCAGCATCCCAGAGTACTGGGGTTACAAGCGTGCACCACCGTGCCCGGTTCTGATGATCTTTTTAAAACCCAGGGCCAAAAAGTATCTGGTATGTACCAAGTGCTCAAATGAATGAGTGTACCAAACTTTTAAAACAGCTTATCACTTGTGGATTGATACTCATCTTATTGGTCTTAGGAAACTATAAGATATGGTCTGTTAAATAATTGAGTTGTCTTTTACAATTAAGAGAATAATTCTTTTCTATGGAAATAATATACTTGGTAGACCATGCTAAAGGAATTCTGTTGTGGGTCTACAGGCACATATTCGTGCTTTGCCTGTACACAGGTAGTATAGATGTGTCTCCTGATACTAAAACTCTTGTCAGAATATTTGTAGTTTTCCAAGCTTATCTTCTCTTCTGTGGAATTATAATAGATGATTTTATTTGGATTCCTCTTTGAACTTGCTTATTTTTCTGCCTCATAATCAACATTCACTTAATGACTATTTAGTGCTTGTTTATAGTATGGTGTCTGACACTTATACACTTATTAAATATCTGTAGAGTGAATGAGTGAATGTCCTGACTTTTGCAAAGGCAAATCAGGTATATTATTGTTGAGAGTATAGTTTACTTGGGGATTAAAATATGCATAAAATACGATATAACACTAGAAGGGAGATAAAATGTTAGGGAAGTTCAGGCAAAGTGGTCGTTACTTCTAATGAAAGTGGAGTGAGAGGTACAAATACACCATTCTCATCTGTGCACTTTTGGTTCTCTAGGGTGTTCACATTTCTTTTATGCTGTGTCAGTTTCTTCAATATCAGTTAAATTTATCCAAAATGTCTAATATATGAAAACAGCATGAAATCCAGTGCAAAGCGTTTTTACTGATACTGATTCAGAGACGTACATTACCTTTGGTGGACTATTTCTTTGTGTTTTCCAGGGAGAATCTTCTACTGCTGGGTGGCTTGCAGTATGATTTTTTAATTATCCATCTCTTACGCCAATCTGTATTACCTTTACTGTATTACTGTGATTTGGACTTGGGCATATTTTACTTTGACTTCTGGCATATATTACTGGTTTTCATTTTTCTTCCTTATCCTTGGCCCCCAAAGTGTACTTGAATAACACTTTTACTTGGTCATATTTATTATAAACCTAGTAACAGGGAATGTCCAAACAAACATTCAGGGCACATTCAGTTCAGATTGGTGTTTGTGGTTATATATGGCTGCAAGACTGAATATTGTTGGTGTTGCAGTGTTGGTGTGTGAATATCAACGTTTCTTTGAGTCACAGAAAAATTTAGGGGTTGGAGTGAGGATGTTACTAGCTTGCTTTCCTTGTTTTCGTTCTGATATGCTTTTGAACTTATGTAGTGGTTTAAATTTCTTAAACAATGGCAGGGATTGAGAGAGTGGTAGTGTTTCTTTGGTGTTTGGAATTTGAGGTTGACAGGAGGACCTCGTAGGGAAGAATGGAATGAGGATTGTGTATTTCTTGTTAGGAAATTGTGTTGGCACTCTTAAGCTATTTTGTGTATCTGTTCAATGTGTATGATTTGTATTAGCCTTGCAACACTGTATTCACTTTAATTATTTCCTATCCTAACCTTTTTTCAAATTCTCAGACTGTAACTTTCCTTGTTGCTTTGGCAACAAGCCTCAAAAGAGAAAACCTAGTCTAGGCTTATGTTTACCGAGTCTGAGCTTTTGTGAAGATACACCTGATACATGGCAGCTCTTTCATGTTTCCCTATCATTTTTCACAAAATAAATTGTTAGTGATAGGGCCCACTGTCTTGTAAAAAAAATTGGTGGGTTTAGCCTTATCTTTTTATATTACTGAGCAGTTTTCTTTTTTGAATGTTAAAATTCTCCTTCATTTCTCTTGATCAGATACCTAAAAAGGTAATTTCTGTACTACATTATGTATTGTAACACTTTATATTGTTTTAAAATTGCTATTCTTAGTAGTTGGAGCAGCATTTACTATTGTAGCCATCTTTTAATACTAGACTAAAGAACAATAACAAAAACTACAGGGGAAGAAGTTTTAATGTAATGACAGAGTAGGTGTAGACTAAGGAAATATCCAAGTTTCACTGCTATTTCCCACCATGGTGCTAAATTATTAAATAATGATTATATTTTGCTAGGAAGATAGTCTGTCATTTTAACGCTTTTAAAAGCCAAAATAATTTAAAGATGCAGTACGTATAGTGTAATTGTAATAGAAGCATTATACTTGATAGATGGATTTTTAAAGTACCTTGGAACTCAGTAAAAAATATAATCCTTTAAAAATACTGAATAGAAGTATTTTAAGACATTCAAACATTTCAAAGGGGGAGTCCCTGGGTTTTATTGAGGAGGTTCTCAGACCTGTAGGGAGGTGTTTCAATGAGGAGACAGATGGTGCTTGCGTTTTAGTCTGTTGGAGGCTGCTGCTAACTGTGCAGCGTTTGGGTTTAAATCTTGCCACTGGCCCTTTAAAACAGAACTAATAGGGTGGACAGAATCCTGATTGCCTGCTGGTGTACAGTTTGGGCAGTTTTACACACACATACATACACCAACACACATGCACGCCCAGCCTTTTCCTTTCTTTTTCTATTGATTCCCCTTCCCCAACCTTTTGTTTGGTGTAAAAGTGGAGAAAACAGCCTCTCTAGATGGGAAATAAGCAAGGTGGCATTTTGGAGATATTATTTTATTTTCGTGGTTCTTGTCAGATTTTTAATTGGGAAATGTGTCTACCACTCACTGTTAGGTGATTTTCTTTCCAATTAAATGTTGTCTCTCTGTAAGTTGGCCTGAAATAGCCAGTTTAATTGGGTAGCCAAACTTTGGTTGTGACTTAAGGAGACCTTACTGAAACCTCGGAGAAAATCTTTTGTAGACAGACTCTGGTTACCGATGTCAAGGAGGTTTGAAGGCAGTTGAGGGCTCATATTTTCATCAACTTTTTATGACTTCACAGATGTTGGAATTTCAAAAACTTAGAAGATTCTTTATTGTAGATACCTATTAAATTTACTTCCTCCTCAGAGAGTATTTTGGTCAGCCCATAGTTAATTCAAAGTAAACATGGTTGAAGGGACCCAGGCTTTCATCAGGGCTTTGAACAAATAGCTTTGAGGTTCCTGACAGAGTTTGTGGCAGGAAGGGAATGTGGTCACTCTGTTCCGCACGGAGTCCTGGAAGTTGTGTTCTGTATTAATGTTGTTTCCTGCACCAGCTCTTCTTTTCACTTTTGACTGCCTCATAAAGGTTTTTAGGTCTCAGTTCTTTTTGCATCCTTGCAGAATCTTGGCACTAGCAAAACAATGTTGTTTGAAAAAAGAATATGTGGAAACTAAACCCTTTGTAAGCTTTCAGGAAGTACTGGGACATCTGACAACTTATATGGAAGTGAGGGGCAAAATATTCATTTTCTGGTTGAATGTGCAGAATTAATATCTTAGGCACATCGTGCCTTGGGTTCTAACTCCATGTTTAGTTGTTAACATCAGAATTTCCTGCCAGGTGTGGTAGTGCACACCTGTAATCCCAGCACTTGGGAGGCTGAGGCAGGAGGTTTGCCTTGAGTTTGAGGCTAGTCTGGGCTGCACACCAAGATTCTCTCAAAAGACAAAAACAAAAACAAAGCAAAACAAAACAACTCAATTTCTTGAGGTCTTTGAAGTATTAATCTTCATTTTGGCTGATATGGTCAAGTTTTTTCAAGGCATCACTTAATAGATATGTGTAGTCACACCCTTTAGTGAGAGGTGCAATATGTGCCGTGTAGTGGTTAAATACCAGTAGAAATTTAACTGTATTACCCATATGACTTTGGAGCAGTTACTTAAAACCACCATGTCTTAGTTTCTCATTTGTAAGATGGTATAATAATTTTGATCAACCATGACTTTGAGGAGCATTAAATGTGCTAAGAGTTTATAAAAAAGTGTGTAGCACAGGTTGGCACAGAAAAGATACCTAAATCTTCATTCATCCTTTCCAGGATCTGTAGCTTCTTTAGTTAGAAGCTTGATTTTAATAAATTTGCCTGGTTTAATAAATTTGCAACCAGGATACAATGTTAATTTTCTACCAGAAGTATCCTTGCCAAGTTAACTACTGTTTGAATCCATGTAAGAATGTTCTTTATAACTGGGAAACCTTGTGCAGCTGAATTAAAATGTTGGTTATTTGATGATTTGAGGTTCAACTAAAGAAGCTAGACCTCAGGTCACAAATTTAATTCTTTTCCATGATTCCCCTCACAGAATTTGCTTCACAATTCTACCAGAATTCTGCTATGCTTTCAATTTGGTTGCAATTAGAATCCTACTGAGTCATAAAAGAGGAATATTGTCTAGTTATTTCCTAATATTGTACTTGTTTTCATTTTTTATTTTTTTGTTTGGGTCCTGTCCATGTACATACAAGGGTTGTAAATTGTCACAATAGTTGTAAATTGTCACAGAGTTAACATTTTTTAGTATAAAAGAAACTTTTTAGTATTGTTGTACAGCCTTTATATATATATATATATATATATATATATAAATGGAATGTAATTTTAAGTGGAAGAAGTAAAAATACACAGAAAATTACATAGAAGAAAAAGTAAATTACGCATCTTTTCTTCACCCAAAATTAACCATTGCTAATACCATTTAAAAATAAAACTTTATTGTTATAAAAATATCATACGCATAAGAAATTTAAACAATGAAACTGCAGAAAGTGAATGTTAAAAAATTTGAAACTTTATCCTTTATGAATTATTATCATTGTATTAGGTGAACCTGATTTCAGATCTCTGTATGCATGAAATATGAAGTATAGAATCTTATTCTATATGCTAATTTTATTTGTAATTGTTCTTAAGGTATACATGCATATAGTAAGGTGCACAAATCTTAAGTACATGGCTTGATGATTTTTACCTATCCATATGAAGATATAGAGCCCTTCCAGAATCCTGGGTCCTACAATCTTTCTGCCCTGTCATTTTACCCCAGTACTCTGTGTGCGTGTGTGTGTGCGTGTGCGTGCGTGCGCACTTGTGTGCGTGCGCGTGTGTGTGTGCGTGGCGTGTATATGTGTACTATAAAGATATCCAATTGCTCCAACTCCATTTGTTAAAAAGACTCTCTCTTTTTCCCTGAATTTTCTTTTGTACCTTTATAAAAAATCAGTTTACTTTATGTGTGTGTCTTGCTTTGGTCTCCATAGTCTGTTCCATTCATGTTTATCTATCTTGGTGACATACTGCACTGTCTTGGTTATTGCTTTTGTACATCTTAAAGATATATAGGGTAAACTTTTATTTATTTTTTATTTATTTATTTATTTATTTTGTGGTGCTGGGGATCGAACTCAGGGCCTTGTGCTTGCAAGGCAGGCACTCTAATCACTGAGCTAAATCCCGGGCCCCTATAGGGCAAACTTTTAAACTTTATTCTACTTTTTCAAGGTTGTCTTGGCTGTTTTAGGTTCTTTGCATTTCTATATGAGTTTTAGAATATACTGATTTCTACCATAAAACCTGTTGAGATTTTATTTGGAATTGCACTGAATGCATAGATTAATACAGAAGAATTGACTTCTTAATGATATTGAATCTTTTGACCACTGAAAGAAATGTATCTCTCCATTAAATTCTTCAGTTGTTCTCAGAAGTTTTTGTAAATTTCAGCGTATAGGTCTCACACATTTCCGGTCAAAATTATCTGTAAATATTTTAGACCATTGCAAGTTGTGCTGTACTTTACTGAATTCTGATATTCATTTTTTTCAATTCTTTTTTTCTTCGTAGTTTCTGTTGCTAGCCCTTTAAGTTTGCTGTTTATTTGTTTTGTTTTGTTTTTGTGTTTTGAGATAGGATCATGCTATGTAGTATAGGCTGCCCTTGAACTGCCGATCCTTCTGCCTCTGCCTCTGGAGTGATGGGATTATAGGCATGTGCAATGCCTAGTTTAGCATCTAATGTAATTTTTATTTTAGATTGCAGTTTTCATCTCTGGAAATTTGACTTGTGACTTTAAAAAAAATCTTTCATTTCTCTGTCCACATTTTAAATCTTATCTATAGCTTCTTGAACATGTGGAATACAGGTATCATGACTGTTTAATTTCCTTTTACTAATTTTATCATCTGTGTCATTCCTGTATTAGTTTCTGTAAATTTTCTCCCCTTTATGTGCCTCAAACTTTTTGACTGAATGCTAAACATTATAGATTTTACTTTGTTTGGTACTTTTGGATGTCTTAGTATTTCTATAAAAATTCTTTTGATTTGGGATGTAGTTGAGTTACTTTGAACAATTTGATGCTTTCAGGTCTTGCTCTAATTTTACTGATTAAGCGCAGAATGAAATGTAGTCTAGGACTAATTTTGTCTCCCTCTTCTGGCACTACTTTTGATTACTGCCCCCAATACTCTGAACTATGAGGCTTTTCCCTCTGGCTGGGGTGATTGTTGGGGTTTGGGCACTATCTCTGGCCCCACATGAGTTCAGATAATTGTTCCCTCTAATGTTTTCTGGTTATTCTTTTCCTGGCCTTGGGTAGTTACCTCCCATACATGTGCTGATCACTACTGAGTTCAGGACAGATCCCCAGAGTTCTTCATGTCACTCTCCCTCTTCTCTATTAATGCTTTGCAAACTTATGGCTTTAATGTCCAGTACGCGAAGCCTGTTTTGTTTGTTGTTTTGTTAGTCCTTGTTATTCCATTTAGGCTCAAAGTAGAAGTTAACTAATATTTTGTATTTAAAAACATATCTTAAAGGTATTTATAGATTATTAATATAAAGATTAAAGATTTTTTTATTGGTACTATTTTAGGTGGCATATGCTCAGAGAAGAATAATAAGTTTAAATGTGCTATTTAAATTTATAGCATGAAAGTGAACTAGATAGCACAACACTGAGGGACTTTTTTTTATTTTGCCCAGTATTAAAAAGTTAAATATTCGTACTTTCTCTAGTGCTTTTCCAGAAATTTTTCCATCAGAAAGAACTCTTCAAATGCATTGAAATTATTATGCATGTGTATATGTTTCTGTATTTTTAATGATATAGTTCTGTTTTATATAATGCCTGCAGTAGTTTTGTAAATTCTTGGCCTGAGGTGGCTAGTAATGTGGGTTTTCTTTGGGTAACACTGTATTCAAATCTTTTACTGGGTAGTCTTCAGTCTTTTTGTTTTGTTTTTGTTGTAATTTGTATAGTCTTATACTTTGCTGCTTTGTACATTTGTCTGAGCTGTTTTCAAGCTATGAAATGAGTTATGGTCTATATAATACTAGCCAGTCCTTTATGTGCTTTGAATAACATAGAAACTCATAATTTAACATGAATAAAGGAAAATTTTGTGTTACATTTGATACTGTTGGTAAGAAAATGAAGTGTTTCAAGATTCTTGGGAGATTCTTTTATTTTTTAATAAGTATTTTTAAAACTCTTGCCAAGAATAAAGTGGGACATAATTTGAAAGTTGTTTTTCCATTTAAACTTTGGTGCCTATCACTGTGCTGAATTCTAGGGGTGATTTTATCTTATACTCAGAGTATAATCTGAGATCTTGCTAGGAGTCTACTCTCTCAGTTGCTCCTTGACCTACCTGACCTGAATTTGCATTTTAATAAGAGTGTCAGGTGAATTAAAAGCATGATAAATTTTGAGTAGCCCCTAGAACATAATTTCATTGGAAAGATAAGGTAAAAGAAACCAATTGGAACTGTTAAAAAATTTCTTTTTACCTGAGATAATGGTAATAGGGCTATTTAAAAAACCATTTTTTAAAAAAATTTAAGTTTTATTAGTACATGTTTGCAGTATATAACACACATTCTTTGTGTGGAGTTGGTGCATGCATGTAACACATCTTAATTTCTTTTTACTCCCTTTCCTCCTTTTCTTTTCTCTCCATCTTTTGATCCCCTTCCTATTTGAGAAAGATCTATCTCTTTGCTTCCTATCATCTATCTTTTGTTTCTCTTAAAAAGTCTTATTCTTAAAATATATACTGAAATATATACTAACATGACATATTATCTGGGATTTGCTACAAAGTAATTGGGAAGGGGGGTTAGAGACAGTAGAGGTGTTGATCGTTGTTGAAGCTGAACTTTTTGACAAGTGTTTCAGTTTTTGTACGTGGTTGAAATTTTCCGTAAAAATGTATGTATCAGGGCTGAGGCTGATAGCATAACTGAGTGATAGAGCACTTGCCTAGCATGCTGGAGGTCCTAGGTTCAATGGCCAGCTCTGCAAACCAGAACAAGATGTGTTTATGTAGATGTCTATGCTGAGGTAGAAGAAGTGGGAAAAACGAGATTCTGTGGAAATGCTAAATCATAGAAGTGCTACTTCATAGATTTGTATGTTGTCACCCCTCCCTTCTTACCATGTACATAATGGTAAAGTCTCATGATGTCTTAGTTAAGAAACTTGATTCTGTCACTGGATAGGGTCCAAGGAGACTCTCCGAAGAGGAGATGAGGACCTTGTGCTGCTCAGGGGAGTAGGTTTGTGGACTCTCCGCACAGAAAAGAATTTCAGGACCTATCAGTGTGAGGAATAAGCAGATTTATTAGGATGGGTTAGAAGGTAAGAGTGAATAGAAAAGGGCTGGAGTTCGATCAGCTGGAGAGGGCACAGTCTGATGAAGGGGGTCAGGCTGGCCTGCTTAGCAAAGAATGAGGCTGGCTTTGTAGATTAGCTGAGGTGGGTGAGGATCCAGTTCAGTCTCATACCTCCAGAGGAATCCTTGTGACTTGAGGTGCACTTTGGTTCTCAAGAAATGATTGCTCTTGCTTGTGGAGGGGAGCTACCTTGTTCCCGTTGTAGGGTAATTGCTTGTGTTTGAGGGAGGTGATTTCATTATGGGCTGGTCTGTGAAGGTGTTTGTATAGTTTTAGGTCTATGGCTGGAGATTTTTAGGTAGTGCTCCACGGGATCTGGAACTGCACAATTGAATTGACAATTGGGTGTCCCTGCAAACCCTGAAAATTAGTTATCTTGGTTTCCTCAGACTTCAGGGAGGATGAGACAGACTGGGTAAATTTAGGGTTAATGCATTTAACATATACTCCTCAATTGATGAACCTGCCTATATACAGAGCTGAGCAGGAATCTGACTCAGAGCTTTAAGGTAATAAGAGAGACATAAATGAAGGCACCGATGCCAAGCTTTATCCTGCTTACAGTTACCCTTTGGGCATCTGTAAGTCCAGCCTCTAGATCCCTGACTGTGTCAGAAGAAAATACAAATCATGCTTTCCTTGAGTGTTCTTGATTAAGGGCTCAGGAGTTCCTCCTTTGTTCCTAGAGTAGTCTCTGTGTAACTTCAATTTGTGTAACCCAGAATTTCCAATATGCATTTGACCACATATCACTAATCAATTTCTTGTGAAACATAGTGTGTAAGGAACTCACCAGAAGATGAGGTCACTGTGGACAGTGCTTTAAGGGAGGATGTGTGTGGCTTAAAATGGAAGTGGGAGAAGGGGTTGAGCTTGTTTAAAAAAGGGTAAGGGGGAGATTTTAAGTTGACTTTGTCAGCCTTACAGTCAGTTTTTATGCCTAAGTGGGGTAGTTTGACTTGATTTTAAATAATAGTCTCTGGCTAAAAGACCTGTAGGTATCCATTCCTGGAATTGTTCTGTGTAACCGATAATTGAAATACTGAAAAATGTGTGTGTTGGGTGTAATTATTGGCCCCAAGTGCTGTCAGAAGCAAGACACTAGGGAATTTTCAATTGATTTTAAAACAGAAATTGTTTATTGTCACTTGATAGTAAATGAGTCTCTTTGTACTGTTAAGGGATGTTGTTCTCATACACCAGAAAAGTTTTTCAGAGGGACTTGTCATTGTGAATTCTATCAGTTGGGATAGGATTATCTTGTATTTTCTGGCTTTAATAAGACATAATTAAGAAACAAGCATCACAATGTATGATTGAGTGTAATAAAATCTGATTTAAAAGGGTACTGTAGATTTGCTTATTCTTTGAGTGAAGCCTTATGTTATTATATAGCGTTATACATCTGAAGCATTTATTTAGCGTGTGACTTTTGTATGGAAACTAAGAATTATGGGAGTCTTAAAAAAAAAGAATTATGAGAGTCTTATTTTTATAATTCAGTGGAAGCATTTTTAGACTGTTCATCATGTATAAAATATGCCGTATAGTAGAGTAGGCTTGGAAGCCTTCGCAGCTTGCTTAGTGTTTTTATCCTTAGCAGTGTCTCTTCCTCCTCTTCAGTTTGTGCTTTCATTCTGGTATGCAGAATTGCCTTTTCTTCTCCTGGTGACATAATAGGTACTTGTTTCTGTTGACCATTTCTTAGATTGGCTAGTTTATAGTTTAAAAGAAAAAATTTGACTCACACTTTGAAAGAAGGGCTAATTAGATCTAATAATGTAACTAACTGAATGTCTTTTGGATAGAAACAATTTGGGAAAGATGACAGGATTCACATTTTGAAGAGTCATGCCAACTGTTCCAACTGTTGACTTTGTTTTTCTTGTGTTGAGATCAGTAACAAAAGGGAATATTGTAAAAAAAAAAAAAAAAAAAGGAACATTGTGTTGGGTGTGGTGGTGCATGCCTGTAATCCCAGCACTTGGGAGGCTGAGGCAGGAGGATTGCTGTGAGTTTGAGGCCAGCCAGGGATACATAGTGAGTTTGAGGCCAGCCTGAACCACATAGTGAGACTCTGTTTTTTTTTTTTTTTTAAATTGTGTTTCAGAAAGATCAATAAGGCAATACATAGAATTTTTTTCCTCTTTGGAGTGAGGTTCTAAAACTATTTAATCCTTGAGTATTTTTTGAGAGTTTAAATGTGCTTAGGACTCAAAAAGTTGTGCCTAGTCTGGCTCCCAGTTTCCTCCCTGACCTTATCTCCTGTCTGGTCTTTAAGACCACATCGACCTCCATCGACCTCCTGTGCCCTGAACACATCTTGCTTCAGGGCCTGAGCATCGGCTATTCTTTCTGCAGTCAGCTTCCAGGTAGTACAGTCTGTCTCTCTTACTTCCTTACTAAGCTCTGTTCAGATGCTGTCTTCATTTGAGCCACCCTCATTGGCCTCCCAAGCTAAAATAGCCCCCATCTTCCTGCTCTGCCTTTGTTTTTCTGTAGCTGCTACCTTTTGCTTCCCATGTTGCCTGCCTCTCCTCACCAATGTAAGCTTCAGGAGGAACGGATTGAGTTTATTTATTGCTGTATCTCTGGCTGCTTAGAACTGTACCTGGTAATAATTGCTTAGTAAATATTTGTTGAATGAATCGATGAATTAACAGGGTCATCATAGCTATTGGTTGTCCTTTCCTAGAGATTTTTGAACAGACCTTTATTTGTTTGAGACAATTTAGTTGTAATTGTTTCTTAAGGCAGGGAGCTGTTCTTCATGACCTCTCCAGATCTCACATCTTGCTGCTGCTCATTATGTAGCTTTTACTAAGCCCTTAATATACCAGGCACTGTAAAAATATAGAGAAAAGTTCTGATTTTGGTTCGTAAGTAGATGTCTTCAGGAATTTTAGAAAGGGGGAATCTGTAGGGAAATAGGCTAACTGTTGTGATTCATAGATTATTTATTTTGTTTCCAATAACCTATCAGCCAACACTTCTATCTTGTGTTTTACAAAGCACATTTACACAATTCTCCAGTCTTTACAACATTGTTGCGAGGCAGGAAATCTTATTATTTTGCTTGTTGTGTAAGGAAACACCAGCCCTAGAGAGGTGAAGTAAGTTGCTCAAGGTTAAATAGCTTAAATTTACAGAGTCTTTATATGAGTAAGATTCAAATAAGGGTTTTTGTGTTCCAGAACTTTTAGTCCTTTGAGGTTTACATGGATACTTCTTGTTTGATAAGTCTGATGAGAGTGTTGAGAAGGTTTTCTGGTGTATTCTTTATGGCTGTATTCTAGTTTTGTATGTTTTTTTCTTTTTGTATTTTATTCTTTCTTTGAATTTTTTTTCCCCTTGAGTGATGGGCCACCTTATGTTCATAGGTGTGCTTTTTCTTTTAAGTGTCCTTTTGTCTTTTTAAAGAAGAATATCAACTTTTATGTGCTTTCTCTGTCTGGACTTCATTACTCTATTAAAGTACAAAGTGAAAGCAAAATTGCTCCATAGAAGGAACCAGTGATGTTGACTAGTTATTTTCCTTTCAAAACATTTGACCAGTCAACAGAAATATATCAACTAGTGTAAAAAAGGAAACAGACAAATTCAGTTTTCAATCTCCAATTATTTTCCCTTGGGTTTTAATACCTTTTTATAGGACTTGCTTGGATATGATAGTTTGTGAATCTGCGCAGCATACCTGTTCCTACTAGATGCTACTAACAGCTTTACAGAACTGTATTACTTTTCTAGAGTCAGTGGTTTGCAAGAGAGCAGATTTAATACAGGACAATGCAAGTTACAACATTCACACACACAAGCCAAATGCAGGAAGAGTGCAGAACATCTACCTATGCACTGGAGACCCAAAAGATCCAATCAAGGACTGGGAGCCCACAGTAATGTCTCATGTACATCCCTGTCTACACTAAAAGGCTGAAGAAATCTATACTGGGACCAGGATATGATGCTTGCAGCAGAGATGAAGACCAGAACTCACCTGAAGTGAATAGCAGCCATCCTCCATGACAGAAAGGCCCCGAGTTCCTTCTGCAAAGAGAACAGCAGAATTCCCTTTGGAACAGCAGAATTCCCTGTGGCTGGGAGAACCAGCCACAACAGAGCTTCTCCTGGGAAGCAGCTGGCCCCAATATTTTTTCTCCTGTTCTCCTTTGTGTTGTGTTAGCAACAATCTTTAGGTAGATCCTCTACGCCCAGAACCACACCAACTCAGTCCAGCTGGGCATTTCTGCTCAAGTTGCCCGCAGTAAGTCTACCACAATCCACCCCTGGTCAACTTTATAACCAGGCACATTGCTTTAAACCATGTTAACTCTTTACAAATCTGAAACTGGAGACTATATCTTGATCTATTCAGATTTACATTAACAATACAATTCTTATTGCACTCATTCCCACATCAGAAACAAATATTGAAAGTATTCTTAAAACTGATTACAAACGGGTGTCCAAAAAATACAGCTATACATACAAATACACAACAACTCCATTCCATGTCTCTTGTTCTAAAAAAAAAAAAATAGTTTACAAGTAAATAGTTTACAAAGTACAATATACCAACCCAGAGCATCCACATTAGAAATATGGCTTCAAATTTTAAAACTCCTTTTGTTTCCATTAACTTTAACAACAGTGCTTGACAACATTAAGAAACATCCCAAAGGATCTCCACAATACCCCAAATATACTCTTCCCTTCTGATAAAAGGCCTCAGGTCATTTTTCCATTGTCCTGTTTCTTCTCTGCAGCCACATTCTCCTCTGTTTATCCTTGCAGTACACAGCTCCCCTCTGACCAGACGCTTCAAGTCACTCTGCACTCAGTTTCCAACACAGACCTGGCCAGAAGTCCTCAACAGTAACTATGCTGCCGTCCCAACACTAGACAGCGTTGAAATTTTTTGTCGACCAGGCAAAAAGCAAGCAAAATGTGGACCAATCTCTGCCAAAGCACACATACACTGCCTGAGATCCAGCAGCCAATGCAGTTCTCAACAGAGCCTCATCCTAACTGACTGCATTTCTCTTGGTTACTCTGGTTTTCTGGGCTCGGACCAGAGTCTCTCATATAATAAAGTTTAGAGTGTTCCAGGGCTGCCTTTTTGGCCAGTCTCTCAGAAAATTTCCAAATTAATTCCAAAGGCTTTTAAGTCACATAGCCAGGCAACATCACAGCAAGGACTCCACTTCTCCAATACCAATTTTTGTACTAGTTACTTTTCTAGAGTCAGTGGTTTGCAAGAGAGCAGATTTAATACAGGACAGTCCACGTTACAGCATTCACAAACACAAGCCAAATTCAGGAAGAGTGCAGAACATCTACCTATGCAGTGGAGACCCAAAAGATCCAGTCAAGGGCTGGGAGCCCACAGTAATGTCCCGTGTACATCGGTGCCTGCACTAAAAGGCTGCAGAAATCTATACCAGAACCAGCATACGGTGCTCACAGCAGAGATGAAGACCGGAACTCACCTGAAGTGAACAACAGCCATCCTTGATAACAGCAAGACCCCGAGCTCCTTCTGTGAAGAGAACAGCGGAGTTCCTTTCTTGAGAACCAGCCACAACTGAGCTTTTTATGGGAAACAGCTGCCCTCTATCTTCTGCTCCCCTTCTCCTTTATGTTGTATCAGCAACATTTGTGAGGTGGATCCTCTGTGCCCTGAACCACACCAGCTTAGCCCAGCTGGACGTTCCTGCTCAAGGTGACCACAATAAATCTGTCACAAGTACCATGGCCCTTTTTGCCCATTAGGCAAATAAATTCTTTTCCAGGGATTAATTAGTCATGATTAGCAGTGTAATTCATCATGCAAAGTATCAGAGTTGTCTTTGTGAAAAATTCTTAGTGATTCAGAAATGCCTCTGTGTTCATGAAATAGTTTGTAAATTATAATTTTGAGACAGGAATGGAGAAACACCTAAAGAATGATTTAGAAATCTGAATGCCTCTTGGAGCGACAGCTTTAAGCCTTTTGTCCTTTGCTCATGTCTTTTGTTTACTTACTTATTTATTTTTGTGTGTGTGTCTCTGGGGATTGAATCCTGGACCTTGAACAAGCTAGGCAAGTGCTCTACCACTGAACTACATCTTTTTTTTTTTTTTTTTTTTTGGTGGCGGGCAGTGCTGGAGATCGAATTCAGGGCCTTGCAGCTCTAGGCAAGTGCGCTACCACTTGAGCTAAATGCCGAACCTCTGAGCTACATCTTTTAACGTAGATCTTTTAACTCATACTTTTAAACCTTCTTTTCTAGATTCAAGATTTATTACTGAAAAAACTCCGGGTCCATCTCCAGCTGTCCATCTTTAGCTGTCCACTGTTCTCTGTCCATGTCAGCTGGAGCATGGTTAGGGTATAACAGCCCTGGAGTTGAAGGCAGAAAAGAGGAGCTTGTGACATCTATATAGCATGAGCATGTGCTTTGGATCAAGTATACATGGCTTAAATCTCAGCTCGGATATTATTTTGCACACATATGCAAATCACCTCTCTGAGCCTGTGATTTCTTATCTGTAAAAGTTATGATTCTATCTAGCTGACTAGACTATTTTGTGGATTGTACTGAGGACAGAAAATAACGACTGTATTGCCTGTTGTAGTATAAACACTCAATAATTTGTACCCTGTGCCTCACTTTGACCTCTCTTTCCCAACATGTAGGACACAGAGTTGCATATTAATTTCAGCATTTAGTTTTAAATTTATTTACAAATAGACAATAAATTAAAGTTGACTCGTCAGCACTTATTGTCAAAGGGATCTTGGATAATTTTTGGTCTGTATTTTTAAAAATGCAATGTAATTTTAGGTTAGGTTACTAAAATTATACTGCCCACGTTGTGAGATATAAAACCTCTTTCCGTTTGCAAGTGTGTTGTGTACATTTCTGAGCACATCTTGATATGATAAGCTAGAGAAGCTGTAATAAGTCAGATGGCGCACGTCAAGGTTGGGCTCTGAAACTTGAAAGCTTTGTGCCTCGAACAAACGACTCACTGTCTTCTTTAGAAATAAGATAATGGTATCCGCTTCATAGGGTTCTTGTCAGGGATAAATTAATTATTATGTTTAAAACCCATGGGTTTAGCTGGGCCTGGAGTGCACGCCTGTTATCCTGACACTCTGGAAGGCCGAGGCAGCAGGATTGCAAATTTGAACCCAGCCTGGGCAGTTTAGCAATTTAGTGAGACCCTATCTCAAAGTAAAGAGGGTTTGGGGACATGGCTCAGAGTGAAGGCCCTGGATTCAACCCCCAGGACCACCGGAAAACACAAACAAATATGGCAAACAAACAAACAACAACAAAATCATTTAATTTAATGCCTGGCCCACGGTAAATTTGATGTGTTAGGTTTTTTTTTTTTTTTTGAGGGGACTTCAGAGGACTTCAGCAAGAATGGTAGGCTGCTTGGAAGCCACAATGTTGAAGAAGCAGTTGAAGAAATTGGAATTATTTAACTTGAGAAAGAAATCTATTTATTGTGAATCTTTCATCATTTAAAGAGATATATTACAGAAGATCTGATAGACTTATTTTGTATTACTGAAAAAGATACAACTGTAATCACTGAGTAGAAATTATAAAGGGGCTGACTTTATTTTAATGAAAGGTTTTACAAGTAGAACTGTTCAAAATTGCAATGAATTGCTTTGTGAGCTAGTGAGCTTTGCATCTTACAGAGGCTTGGATGGGTGAAGAGAGAGGTTCCTGACCTGGCTTGGCAGGTGAGCTGGATGACTAGTGTTCTTTCTGCACTGCTCTTGGTTCAGGTGAAGTGACAGTCCTAAAGTATGATAATCTCACACTGCAATTTGCTGGGGTTTGCTAGCATGCCCAGGAACTTTATCTGTAGAATTGCCTGCTCGTTCATGTGTTAGTGGTCTATCATTCATCCTTTTGCAAATATTTATTGTCTGAGGCATCTATTTCTGAACTCATTTTGCAGAAATCAAAACAGCTTGAAAATGAATCTTTACTTCCCGCTATTGCTTGGCACCGTGCGATCATTCAGTTCACAAAAGACCAAAATGATTTAGCTTGCTTTGTTGTTGGGACACAGTTTTCCTTGGGTCTGATATATTTCTGTAGATCTTGTGAGCAGAAGCACTGAGTACCCTTTGTTTACACTATGTTGTCAAGGATGTTTGCTTAGTAAGGAACCTTGGAAAACAGAGTCTGTCCCTCCAAATTAAAGGGCATTTGGTAGCTTACTTGGGGTAGATATCCGTCTGGGTCCATCTGCCTAACCTGCATAGGACTTTGGGGCAAAGGGAATTAATACAAATACACTGATGCTCATGCTGCTTGTGATGCTGTGAGTAATAAAGTCCTTAGTCTCTAACTCAGGATTTTTGTTTCTTCTGTCAGCATTCACACTAGGTTGCAAATAGAATAAAATCTCAGACTCTTCACAACTCTTGATATTAAGGAAGAGTAAAGTAGGAATCAGAGAGATTAACTCTCATGCCCAGAGCTAAATGATCTAGTACTTGTGAGTGGTGAAATTTAAAAACTTTGTTTCTATAAGATTACTTTTCATATTGTTATTGAAAAAGTGCTATTGCTGTCGCTGTTCTTGCTACTGGTTGAGCATTACTAATCTGAAAATCTGAAATCTAACACTTTTTTTTGAGTGTTGACATCATACCACAAATGGAAAATTTCATACTGTGAAACTCTGTTTCATGCATAAAATTACTAAAATTAGTGTATAAAATTATCTTTGGGCTATGTATATAAGGTGTATATGAAACATAAGGTGTATGTATAAAATTTCATGTTTAGACTTGAGTCCCATACACAACATGTCTCATTGTACATATGCAAATATTCCAAAATCTGAAATCTGAAACAAATGTAGTCCTAAGCGTTTTGAATAGTGGATACTCAATCTGTACTATTATTACTGTTACTGTAACAAGAATAGCTAACAATCATAACTGACATTTGTTGAGTGACAATGATATACCTGGCCTTGTTGATCTCATTTAACACTTGCCAGTAATTCTATAAGAACATACTGTATTATCTCTGTTTCTTAGATGAGCAAAATGAGATGCTGTTACTAGGTAGTAAATATGGTGGAGCCAGGATTCTTATTTAGGTCTAGTCCTAAAATCCCTGTGCTATCCCTTACCCTCATTTTGTGAGTAGGGCAAATTAATTTAACCTCTTCAAATCTCAGCTGCTTCCCTTGTAAAAGGGGGAGGGGAGATAATGGGACCTGCACCAAAGGGATTACACATGCATTCTATAAAATATGCAACACAGCTGCTTCCTGTCAGCTAGTAAGCCTCTCTAAATACTGGGGGCTACTATTATTTTTATTATCCTTTCTGCCTTCTCTCTAATGAAAAAAAACTTTAATGGTTTTATACTCTCCAAGTTTGGGAATGTATTTTTGATTGAAGATAAAATGTCATTTATCCTAGTTTATATCAAGAAAATGAATTTCAAATGTGGGGCAAACCTGGCACAGAATATTTCTTATACAAATATTTTCTTTAAAAATGAGAATAGAAGCAAAAATCCCCTATAGACTCAATTTACTCTAATCTTCATTTTAGTAACCCTTTCTCTTTCCTAAGTAACTCCTAATGATCCAGTAATGTGTTGCAGTGACAGCTGATGCCAGAGACGGTGTCCTCTCTGGGCCTGACATTTTCCTTAATGGTAATTCTAGCTAGTTAAGGTAAACACTGTGAAATGTTTGGCATGTTTCCTTCCACAAATGGTAGTGGAGAGAGGAAATTATAAAAGGCATTGTAAAGATGGCAGACCAATGTAGTGTAGCTTTGAAAATTTGTGACTGCAGAATTTGCTTTTACAAAGGGAAATGATAGAGTTAAATATCTAGGGACCCTTACCTTTTGGACAGTTGATAAACTGAAGGCAATGTCTGATTGTGCTTTACTTTAGATTAATAGCATGGACACTTTCACATTTAAAGAGCAAAGTTATGTATCATGCAAACATCAGGAAGACCTGCTAGGCTACTTGGTACCTAAATATTGCAAGTAATCTTTGTAGCTTTATCTGTGAAACCATGTTCCCCCTAAAGTTTCCATTTTGATTTACTTTAGTAGTCAAATACTCATGTGGTATTCTCTACCTGAAGATAACCTAGGAAAGTGTCTGATTTAGGCTCATCCATTTACAAGTAAAAAAACAAGGTCTGGTAAAGTAAAGCCCTCAATTCAGGTAGTTCCCAGTAATGTTGCTTTCCTGAGTATCCCATACTAGCCTTTGTGGCTTTTGCGTTTTTTTCTTCATTTTGTTTACCTTCCATTTCATATAATGCTCGGTCTCTTGGCATCTCTAACACATTTACAAAATTCATTTTGGAGGTTATACTTACATCAAAGACTGGTCTCCTGAATTTTCCTCTAAATTGAAGAGGAAGTTTTATATATTGTTTGGCTCATGAATTAAGATCCTTTGCTCTGAATGTCAGTTTGGAGAAGTCTGTTGTACAGTATTTTGCTTGCAAGTATCTAGAAGTGAATATGTGATTGATTTGCTGACAAATCATCTCTGAAAGCAGTTCTAATGATGGACTTGTAATTGATTGCATCCATCATTGAGAACCTAAAATAACCCCCACCCTAAATTAAAAAAGATAAATGAAATAAACTAGGTTGAATGTATAAGCTGACACATCTGAGGGAATTTAATGAAACTCTAAATTACTGCAGCCAAACAGATAAGAGGAAAGGTTTCTTTGTTACTGATTATAATACTAAATTAAAAGGTTATCCAGGAAAGATAATAGAGGAAACAAAGATCTGTGGCCCATGTATCAAACTAAGTTATTGAAAGATTTTTAATAAGTGTATCTATCTCATGCACTGGTTATTGTTGATTGCTATCAATCTTGTTAGTGCTGTTTGAAGAATAGTAAATGTAGGACTGTCTTGTAGACTAGCTTAGATTACTGCTGTTATAACAGATTTTAGAATTAATATGACCTTATTTCTACACTACTGGGGCTTTGTACCAAATATGGGTCATTCAAAAGAGCTCTTTGCCTGAGTATATGAGTAATTTTATCATTACTCCACTTTCAGCTACATGTAAAGAAGACCAACTGAAAGTGACTTAAACAGTGGATACTTACTATCTCCCCTAACAGGAAGTCATGAAGTAAGGCAGATTCAGGCCTAGCTGCTTCAGTGGCCTAGTGACATAATTGTGGTAGGTTGGCATTTCCTTTGGTTTTTCCTTCCATAGTTCTAAAATGAAGTATTTGAGTGTTTCAGCTTTGTATAAAACTATCCAGAGCTGACGAAGGGCACCTTTTCCTGTTACTCTTTTTGTGAGAAAACTATTCATAGACGTTCCATATATCTTGCTGGCAACATTTTTTTTCTGGTAGGAAGAATGGAATTATTACGAGTTACTGTGGTTTACTCAGTCAAATTAAGAACTGCCCTACCTCTCGAAAAGTTCATCCCTGCCTGCTGTCTGATTAAAATCAGTTCTAAGGCCAAGGAAATAAATGAAAGGAAGGGCTCCTTTCGTAGACAACCAGCAAATCCATTTCAGTGGGCTACTGTAATTCGCCATGAAAGTGATTTCATATTTTCTGCTAGTAACTTAGAGTACTTTATTTCCTAGTTAGTAAGATGAATGTTCTAGCATATTGACAGAGTCACCTCACTTGGGCTTTGCTTTCTAAGTTTCTCTCAGGTTGATATACTCTCTCTGTCTTCACTAGGACTCTCTCTACCAGTGATGATGTTGAAGACAGAGAGAATGAGAAAGGCCGCCTTGAGGAAGCCTATGAGAAGTGCGACCGTGACCTGGATGAGTTGATAGTGCAGCACTACACAGAGCTGACAACAGCCATTCGCACCTACCAGAGCATCACTGAGCGTATCACTAGCTCCCGGAACAAAATAAAGCAGGTGAGCTTCTTCTGCTCTGATGACTGTGGCTAGTGCAGGTGTGATTTGGAGAGGCTCCATGGTACTGGGTGATGGTCCTCAGGAGTGGCACATAATGACAGTTTCGGGAGTTCTGAGCACAGAGAACATCCTGGGCTTGCTGCTGCTTCTGCTCTGTGTACCATCCTTAGCTTCTGCAATTACTTCTCACTGCAGAGTGAAACGGCCATAATCTGAGGAAGACCAAAAAGAATCTGAATTGACTGGGAGAACTTTAGGGTCTCTAACTGTCAGAGGCTCCATTATAATCTAGCAAGTGTATTTAATGTGCTCATTGCTCACCTTTTACCTGTGTAGGTATATTGCTATAGCAACTAAAAGTTTTTTTTTTTTTTAATTTTGGCTTTGAATATGTCACCTAACTTGAATGTGGTTGTGATGTTTCTGCAATCATTGTGTATTCTGGGTATTTTTTGTGAAGAAAATCTGACATGCAAATTATTTAAACATATGACGAAGTGTTTATAAAATTCTTGAATGTTTTAGTCGTGATGAGTTTGTATTAATTTTTATTTTGTAACTTTCTTGTCATGCTTTGGAGCTGCATTCCGCCCTCCCCAACCCCCCGTCTCTGTTCTGTCTCTGTCTCCTCTTACCTTTCTGTCTCCCTCTTTCCTTTTCCTTTTGTGCTAAGTAAGTCCTTGGTTCCTAGGTAACATGCCTTTTGTAAGTAAAGGATCAAGTGGGTTTTTTGGGGTTATTTTTGTATTTGGCCAAGGGATGACCTGATAAAATAAGGCTTATGTGCTGTTATTGTCATGATTATGTAGTTTTTGGCTGTGTATTCTGGTATCATTCTTTCAATACATTTTTTGTGTAATTCTTTGTAAGTAACAATAATTGCTACTTTATTGAACACCTATTCCTTGCCAGGTATGATTGTATCTATTTTCTCAACAACTTTAATTTTGAACTGTAATGTTGGGTTTTTGGTTTTTTTTTTTTTTTTTTTTTTTTTTGGTACTGGGGATTGAACTCAGGGCCTTCTGCTTACAAGGCAAACACTCTAACCACTGAGCTAAATTCCCAGGCCTTGAACTCTAATGTTCAAGAAGAAAGTTATGATATTTTCCATAACCTCAATATATCAGACGTTAAGAGAAGTAGTGCTTTCTGTTTGTTTGGTATTAGGTTGAGGGGTTCAAATCATCACACTAGAGGTACCCTCCTTACCATTTGGCAGTTACCTTCTCTGGTACCTGGTGGGGACCTGTGGGCTGCACAGACTATATCTTGAAATTCATTGCCCTGTGCTGTGAGATTGTAGGGGACTCCCTGGCCAGTGCCTGCCCAGATATGGCTATGCTTAGGCATTCTAACATGTTTTATTTTGTATCTTTTAGACCTTATGTTATGATTTTTTAAGCAGATACATAAGTTATGCTTCTAAGAATAATACTGTTACGTGATTTTCACTAAGAATCCAGTTGCAGAACCAGTAAGCTCTTAATCTTTTTGAAGCAATGTACTGACCTCTTTACATTTTAAAACTGTCTGTAAAGTGATGAGTTCATCCTATGGATTTATCTAAGTGAAGCTGTGGCTCAGTTCCTCTAGATTTAAAGCAAACTGTAGTCCATTTTGAGCCGATGTACTAAGATTAACAGGGGCCAGAAAGTGGATGTGTGGAGCTGCTGACCTTCTGGCTTTGCCTCGGGTAATCACAATGAAGGTAAAGGACCTTTTGGTATTTGTGTTTTCTGATAGTTTGGTTATTTGTCCTAATCTCAAGGGAAGCACTAGCACTGATTTCTGCTTTGCTCCCTACCACTCTGAGTCAATAGCATCTTTGCTGCAAACCAAAAAGGATGCTTCCCTGGTACTGAAAAAGAGGACGTCATCTTGAGGATTGCACATTTGTTTTGGTAGCCACACTCTTCTTACCTTCCTCATTTTCACCATGCTGGGGTTCCAAGCAAAAGAAAACAAACAAATGAAAGAAACCTTTATTACATTAGACAGTGTCAAGAAAGTAAATGTCACATAATTCAGGGTTATATATTAGCCTCAGTAATGGGAAGAAAAATAAAGGGCTACAGCTCTTTGCAAAAAAGTCTTTAATATTTGATTACGAGGAGAAGAAAAATGTTGGGGCAAAATTATAATGAGTATGTTTTTATTGCATAATTGGATAGTTTTGATATCATGAAAGTCCATTTTTTATCACCAAGGAAATACTGATGTTTCCTTACTAATTTTTCCTTGTTGCTTTTGATTTTTAACTGCACTTTAGATTTCTTTTCTTTTTATTTCTTCCTTTTTTTTTTTTTATGGTTTTTGGAGACAGGGTCTTGCCACGTAGTCCAGGGTGGCCTCAAACTCACTATGTAGCCGAGGCTGGCCTTGAACTTGCAGCCATCCTCCTGCCTCAGCCTCCTGAGTGCTAGGATTATAGATGTGCACCACCATGCCTGACTGCACTTTGGATTTCACACAAAGTAGAGGTGTATCTATATTTTTAAAGTAAAAATGTGGATGACTCAGTCATCATTAGGCTACATTATTTTAGAGCCAAATACAGTGTTGAGGATGTGTAGAACTGAATTGAAATATTCTTTCTGTTGTCTACCAAAAGAATATAATGAAGATTTATTCAATTAATATTTATTGAATTCCCAATACTGTTTTAGGTCCTGGGACTATAAGTTCCTGTCCTCATGGGACTTATATGTGAGTAGGAAAAGACACAAAAACAAATAGATAATATTTACTAACAATCTCTATATTTTGAGTGTCAGCTTTGTGCTAAGAGTATTGTTTTAGGTTCTGGGGTATAGAAGAGAAGAAAAGGGACAAAAGTTCCTGTCCTTGTGGAGTTTACATTCTAAGCTACATTCTAATCAGGAGAGACAGACTATAAACTAATCAATAAACAAACAGATGGAATAACAGATGGTAAGACATGTTATGCAAAAAAAAAAAAAAATTAACAAAAAAGCCAAGAAAGGGAGACTAGGGAATTGCTCTTTTAATTAGGTTGTCAGGGAAGGCTTCACTGAGGTTACATTTGAGCCCAGACCTGAAGGAGGTTGGTTGAGAGTCAGGAAGGTCCCTCCAAAAAGTCACGATAGAAGGTGCAAAGACCCTGAGGGAGTGTTGATTAGAAGTCTGAGGTGCTGCAGGGAGGTGAGTGGGGATAGTGGATGAGAGAGCTGGTAGGTGAGGTATGGTGCAGTGGGCCAGGGCATGCAGGGTATTGTAGGTCACTGTCCTAGTTACTTTCTCACTGCTGAGGCGGATTACTTGACCCCCGCAACGTAACAGAGAAGAGGTTTACTTTAGCTCACAGTTTTATAGGCTTCTCAGTCGGTAGTTGGCTGGCTCCAAGGCAGGGTAACACGGAAGAGGAGAATTGCTCATGGCAAGGCAGGCAGGAAGCAGAGAGAGATCAAGGGAGTAGGAGGAGGGCCATACATCCTTCTAGGCTGCACCCACAACAACCCACTTCTTCTCACCAGGCTTCACCTCCCAACCTCACACCCAGCCATAAACTCATCAGTGGACTAATCCAGTGATGAGTAATCCACCCCTGTGATCCAATCACCCCCAACCCCCACGAGGGCATGAGGGTTTGTGGGGACATGTAGATATAAACCACAACATTTACTTAGAAGGACTCTCGTTTTTAACTCTGAGTAGGATGGGAAACGGCCGTAAAGTTTTGAGCATCAAATGACACGCTGTGACTAATACTTTAAAATGCCCACTCTAATTGTTGGGCTAGAAATGGATTTTAGTAGGGAGTAGGATGGTCAAACATGTTCATGTTCATGCATTGCCCCCTGTCTAAAGTGAGAGACCACAGAACTGTTACACTTCTCATTTTTGACATTACTTTCATATATTGGTTTATGTTATATTGGTAGAATCTGTGTTCTTGAGATAGATGAGAGATGATAGATGGTTTGGACTTTTTTCCCAGATGGCCAAACATTTTTATATTGGTGAATTCCATTTTTTATATATTAAAGATAGGCAAATAAAGTACCATGTATGATTGATGAGGTCGGGTAAAGTGGTTAATAAGCATACTTTGATTATTCCCTTACTTTTCGGGACATTGTAAAATTGGTCCAAATGAGATGTCATAGCATTAGGAATCTTCAACACCCATGAATTCTGCCAGTGTCTTTAGTAATGTCTGTCTGTTATAGCAGCACAAAAATAGAGGAATATAAGTTGATACAAGTTGGAGACTTAGGCCATACAGAAGATACTTGTTGGTATTTGAATTTGATTGTTTTCTGTGCATACTAGGTGATGAGATGATGTTGGATTTTTTTAAAGGTACTAAGTACTGTAGTCAGTCTAATGCTTATCACAGGAGCAGGCTGAAGGGAGGACATGGAGATTTGGCTGGGTTGTGATGTATATATATACTTAACATTTCACTCTGGTTTTTTCTCTCCCATTCTATTTGTACTAGATCAAGCTCTGAAACCCATTTTTCTTGCCTGTAACTAGAAATAACTATACATGATTATTCAAGTGAAGTTGTTAGAGCGTAATTATTCAGTAATGCAATGTTCATTGCTTAACATTTACCTAAAATATCTTTTTGGCTTTATATGAAAGTATACCTTGAAAGGTAGAATTAGAATGAAGAATAGCCTTAATTAATATAAGGAATGTCATAGATGAACAACATGGTTTTTGTAGGAAATTATTTATAGCCCAGATTTAAGGTGGAAATTCCCAGCTGCTTGTATGAGAAACAAAAAAGACTTCAAGTTTCTAGAGAAGGACATGATAAACAGTGGGCAGTAGTGAGATACCATAATTTAAAATCTTGGCAGTAGTCTAGAGTTCATTAAGGTGGTCCCAAGAAGCATGAAGTAATCTTTGCATTAAGTTCAACTCTTTCTGCATTTGTGTCTTGTTTCCACATTCAGCACTTCAAAAGAAAGGTATTGCCCTCCATCAGAATTGTGGGGAACCTCTCAGAGAATTTATGACCTTAGAGTGGCAGCTAAAAATATAAGGAGAAAAAAAGTATGAGTCTAAGTTAAGAGCAATCTGTAGTTGCAAAGGGATTTTAAACTGAACATTGAGCAGTGTTTCCCAAATTCTGTATTTTTACATATTTTCTATAAAATTCTATGGAGAAATTGTGCTGGATACGTGTGGTAGGCAAATACCTATGAAAGCACATGTATGCAGATTTATTACCAAAATAAACCAATTAACAACAAAAGGTGTAACAATTTTGTATACTTTGAAAATTAAGTATAATATTGACTTATATTAATCTTCAATGACCATTCCTTGCTCACAGGGAACCTTTCAGGGTGTTTCTGATTTAATATTTCAATGAACTGCTTCCACATTTGTTGTGTTTTATTTAGAAAATATATACACTTAAAGATCTGTTCCACTTCTTTATTTCTCTTTGATCCAAATTCGAGACTTTCTTGCTTTTATGACCTAAAGGTTATGTACCCTTCCGTCATTTTCCCAATGCCTGTATCCCTTAGATCCTCTTAAGCATATCTCTGCTTTTCCTTTCACAAAAGATAATGCTGTGGTAGTTAAAAGCTTCATTCATTTTCCTCACCTCTTTATCTTTCCCTGGGCTGGGCTGCAAAAGTCTTCATTTTCTGCTGGCTGCATCTTTTCTCATTTCTATTCACAGTAGCCTCTGGGGCCATGTTTTCCTTATTTCCTTTTCTTCTAATAGTGTCTAATTAGAATGACTTGCAGTTCTTGTATATGAAAACTGAAATTCTTGGTATTATGCAACAGGTGGTTAGGAGCAAGATGCTAAAATTTTGAGGAAGCAAAGGAGATTTGTCTCTGTATATGATGTAGTGATTTGAACAACTTTTCATGGATTTGCTTAAGGAGTTTTTCAATCTTAATCATCCTTTTAAATAAATAAAATAGGATGAAATTAAATAGAATGGAATGAAAATATCACTTTTATAAAAGTAGAACAGGAATTTGAGAAATGAATAAATATGTATAGTTTGGTATTGATGAGCATAGCTTGGTTGTCCTCTTTTAAATGACAAATAAAAATTATATTGATTTATTGTGTACAATATGATATTTTGAGATGTGACCACACTGTGGAATGTCTAATCTAACATCTGTATTACCTCACATATTTATCAGGTTTTTTTGTGTGATGAGAATACTTAAAATATCTTTTAGCAATTTTCTTTCTTTTTTTTTTTTTTTAATTGATTGATTGTTTTTGGTACTGGGAATTGAACCTAGGGCTTTGTGCATGCTAGGCGAGTGGGCTCTTATCATTGAGCTATACTCCAGCTTAGAGATTTTAGAATATACAGTACATAGTTATTAACTATAGTCAGCCTGTTTTATGATGAATTTTAAAAAATTCTCTTCTTATTTAACTGAAATTTTATTTCCTTTGATCATCTTCTGTCCAGCCTTGCCCCCGGTAACCATCACTTTAATTCTCTTATATGGCTTTGACACTTCAAGATTTTACATTTGAGTGAGATCATCATTTGTATACCTGACTTATTTCACTCAGTATAATCTCCTCCAAGTTCATCCCTGTTGTCGTAAATGACATATCTTTTTTGAAGGCTAAATAATTCTGTTCTGTATGTAAATTACATTGTCTTTACCTGATGTTCATCCATTGATAGACACTTAGATTGATTCTCTATCTTGGCTATTGTGAATAATCATTTTCTTTGGACGTGTAATGTTCCTTGATTTATGGCAGGATTACATCCTGATAAACCCATTGTAAATTGAAAATATGGAGGTTCCTCAAAAAACTACAACTAGAGGTTCCATTTGACCCAGCTATTCCCCTACTGGGGATCTTCCCAGGAGAATTAAAATCGTCATACCACAGGGATATATGCACAGCCATGTTCATAGCAACACAATTTGTAATAGCTAAGTCTTGGAAACAGCCTAAATGCCCAACAACCAATGAATGGCTAAAGAAAATGTGGTTTTTTTACACAATGGAGTACTACACAGCCATAAAAAGGATAAACTAGAGTCATTTGTATGTAAATGGATGTTCCTTGAGAACATACATTTAAGTGAACTAAATCAGACACTCGTGAGTACACATCGAATTGTTTCTCTGATATGAGAAACCGTAAGTGTAAATAGGACAAAGAGATGTAATAGATATAATAGGAAGGTAATATACAAAGGAGAGGAAAACTAGAAAGGGAGAAGGGGGAAAAGCAGGAAGGGAAAAAAGGAAAGAAAGGGGAAAGGAATTCATGGAGAAATGTGAATAAACCTACTATAAATAGGGATGG